>CAOJBK010508593.1:0-10562 GCA_948294925.1 Codiaeum variegatum | reverse complement strand
CTTTAGCCATGATAATACCTGCTTATGAATCGTGTGGTATGTAATGCATACACAAAAATTGATTTAATCAAAATCACATTTTCTTAAGCCCAAAGTTGTTATAAAAATGAAAAATGTTTTCTAAAAAAGTTTTTATCAGATCACAACAATATAAACTCGATTTTTACTTTTTTTTTCATATCAATTCTAGACTGAATAGGAAATCTAGAGATAGATCATAAGGTTCTTTAGGGTTTTGAGCATATGTTCTCTTAGATTTCATAGAGTTTTCTTACATTTAGTTAATTTTCATTAAAACTTTGCTTATAAGAATATTGGGAGCTAGAAATTATTCAGGAAATGAGAATTTTTAGCAACCCTTTCAAGGTTTAATTCCTTAACTTATATCTTTAATTTTTCATTGGGTTTTCTTTTATTAAGAGATTAAACATGTTTCCCATGACTATTAATGCTAACTTGTTGAAGTTTATTCCAACTATGAGCTAACTTCTTCATTGTCCAGGGATTTGCATGAAATAGTCATGATATAAACTTTTGAGTATTTAGGTCTTTTGATTATGCCATGTTTATGCTTTATTGAATTTATTGCATGATTAAAAACTATTTCTTGATCACCAATTAGTTTGATTCAGGGTTTGGGTGATGGAGTGAGAGTGGAAATCTGAACTTGAAACTCATTCAATTAGGATTCTAAAATGAATTAGAAATTTAATTTTTCGGATTAAATTCAATAATTGATGCATGTTTTTACTAGATTATTTCTATGAATATGATAGCTAATAATAGGATAAGTTTTAGTAGATGATTTTATTGATAATTGAATGATTTTGGCATAGTTGATTGACCCGATTGCAAAAGGTTCATAGACGATTGACTATGGATTGTTGAATGTCTAAACTCTCATATCATTTGCATATTTACATTTTCCACTTTGCTTGCTTTAGATTAATTTTTATTTTACTTTTTCTGCAATCTTAAAACAAATAAGTAACCAATTACAAGTTCCACGAGCGAATACAACCTTGGGTGCTCATTCTATACTATGATAGCCGGTATACTTTTGGTTGCTTTCGGTCAGTATATTGGGTAGCAAACAATTTTTAGAAGGCAGTTACCACCGAGTTCCATTATTTGCCAGATAATCCCTTTGGTTGACCCTCTATACAATATATGGTGGGATCGGGCGTCTCTAGACATTAAATAACACTAAATATCAACATTTTCCAAGTTTTCCTTAGGTTTAGTTAACAAATTTAACATAAAATAACTTTTGAAGTTGCTTAAGTAAAATCTTGCATGAATACCAATATATCAATAAACTATTACACTAGTGTATTCTCAAAATTTGTTAATAGTTAGCCTCAAGGAAAAAACAAGTTTAGTTAAGATTTTTCCCTGAGGAAACAATTAAAAAAAAGGCATCACTCATCAATCTCATTATCAATTCTTTAAATTTTCCCAAATTATTTTAGGAAAAACTTGCCAAAATTTTATTTAAAATGTCCTGAGGAAATAAATTCTATTTTCACATGAACAGTACTTAGTTCACTATAAAATAGGCATGTTTCTCCTAATCACACCACAACACATAATTACACAAATAGCATGTGGTTTAAAAACAAAAAACACTTCTATTGTGTAATCTCTCAAGGCTTTATAATGTAAGGCCAAGTAGTTAGCCTCCATTTTGATTTAATTTCCTGAGCATTTGTGATTTTGTCTATTTTCTCATATCTTAATATATACCTTGAGGATTTTAATATGGCTTTTAACCTGTTATAAGGCCATTATAGATCCTCAATAGTTTCATAGAATGCTTCACACATATGCACCACAACCATGCATCACATATCAAAGGATCAATTTTCAATAGAGTGCTACTAAAATTTTAGCATTTTTACTGTTCACACACAACACTGTCAAACTTTATTAACGTAATTAACTAGGAAAAGAAAAAATAGATCATAAAATAACCACACTTATTTATGTATTCACAAAACATTACCAATGTAACTTGGTGATTATTTTGGAAAAAATGTAAATTTCAACACTTTTATTCTTTTTCCATCATTTCCCACATAGTGGAAAAATATTTTTGGCTTTCATACCATTAATAAACCTCTTATATGGAACCCTTTCCTTTGGAGGAACTAAATTAAGAGGTTTAGATAAATAATCTTTAATTTTATCGAAGGCATTTTGTTCCTTTTTTTCCATTTAAATTCAGCTTTTAGTTTTAAATATAGCAAGTCAAAAAATTTTTTGATTTTTTCAACAAGGTATTTTGTATGAAATTTTATATGTTTTTCCTTAATATTTAAGTGTATTTTTACCCAAAAATTGAGTTTAATGTGTTTGTTAAGTGTTATTTTAGAGAAAGTCAGGAACTAATGAAAAGACATAGTTATTTTATCAAAAGACGGAATTCCTGAGTGAACGGAGTTTTTTGGAGCAAAAATTGAAGTGAAATTGAAGGTTTTAAAAAGGGCACATGTCGTGCAAAACAGATTCTAGCCCGTGCATCTTTCTTTACTTAACATTAAGTAGAATTAAAGAAAACTGCAAATGGCATAGGCCATACAAATTACAAAGTAGGTCGTGCAGTCCCATATGCCTAATTCAGTTTGAAAGCGCTCCAAGGGTAAATCGACACAGAAAACCATAGTGGCCAAGTCCAATTTTGTACAGGCCTATGCGCAACTAATTTGGGGTCATGCCGATTTCCAAATCAAAGTTGGAATTGAAATTGTTTCAAGGTTTTTCACATCTAGACAACTTTTTTTCACTATTTATGGAGCTTTATTGAAGAAACATGAGATATATACCAAGACACAACATATTTCATCAATCTAAGTCATTCTAAATGAATTTTAAAGAGAATTAATTTAAGATTGTTTGGGATTTTGCTTTCAATACTCTGCTTTCTCTATTTTTCAAAGTTTTCTTTTATTTTTCATCAATTTAGTTTATGTTAAATATTGAAGTTGAATTTCTCCAAGGAGATTGTGATTTTTTGCTATTAATCGGGGTTTATTTTCTTAACTTATTTTGGGTTTT
The DNA here is from genome assembly GCA_948294925.1 of Codiaeum variegatum. NCBI lineage: Eukaryota > Viridiplantae > Streptophyta > Magnoliopsida > Malpighiales > Euphorbiaceae > Codiaeum > Codiaeum variegatum. The sequence goes on along the minus strand of CAOJBK010508593.1, from coordinate 7,505 downwards.
CTTTGCGTTAAGGGTATTAAGCATCATATGATATTTGTTAGTATATTTTGAGGCGAACACAAGGTTAGAGAAACTGAAAATAAAGTCAAAACTCAACATCAACAGGAGGAGAGTGAACCATAGGAGAACCAACATCTGTTGGAAGAGGAGGTGAATCTTCAAATAGTTGACTTGCCCAAAAACGTTTATAACTCCCTTTTTGTCTAAGGTGACTTTGCTTCAAGCACTGCCTTTACTTTATTCTTGTTAATCATATTTGGACATGGTTTGTGAAATTCTAGGTAGCTAAGTTAGAACAAGCCTGGTCCATAAACCTCTTGAACCTTATCAAGTACAACACCTAAACCATCCTCCATCCTTGGAACTTGAGGAAATGACATATAGGTTTGAGGATTTGGCATATGACTCCTAGAAAAATTTTCCCCCATAATTTTTCCTTCATGTTCATTCATTACTAACTATAAGGTTGGGCCAGTCACTTCATCAGTGGCTAAATAAACTTTTGTAGTAGTTTTTGCTGGGTTATTAGCCTCCACTTGGCCACTAATGGTCCACAAGAAAATTTCTATTTGGATGATTGTTCAATGATTTTGTAAAACACTTGCACAACATCTATAAATGTTTTCTCCAAAATTTCAAAATTATTACTAATGAAGATGTGAGCTTGCTTTAGAGAATTCACTATTTGAAGGCTAACCTACAATAATGCCTTATTTTGGCCTTGAGACATCAAAATTTCAATGTGTTCATAACTTGATTCCTCATGGGTTTTGTTGGATAACTCTCTAACTCCATATAGCCTTGAAAATCTTAACATCTTGTGAATTGATTGTCCCATGAGGCATGCTAAAAAGATTGTTGGTTATTTTTAGGATTGTTGACGTGTCAGAGGAGAATTTCCTCAATATTGAATTTTATTGACTTCTAATCAAAACGATGTGGATTCCCAAATGCCTTTACCACAACTTATTTAGATTTTACAAAATGAGGATTGGTAATAACAATAGAAAGTTTAAAGGAAAATACAAAGCTTGTTTATATTGATTGTTTGAGTTTTTGTGATTACAGTAAACAAATTGAAAGATCTGAGAGAACTAGAAAATAACAGTAATAGCAAAAGGAAAATTCTAATATGATGAGATGTATTAAATTAATTTATTGATATTTATTGATTGTTTAATGTGTTGGTTGTATAGATGATTGAATTATTAGATGTCCTGGACATTTCTACCCTGATGCTTTTTATAGCCTCTAAGGCTTATTCCTCAAATCAGTGCTTCACTTAATGAGCCATCAAGTATGAGGAGTCACTACACCATAAATGGGATATAGCAACACTGGCAATATATTGCTATAGACTTGAAAATGTCACATTAGGGTATTTAATGCAACACTCGTTAAAAAGTTGAGTGTTAGGTATTTTGATGCTGAAGTATGTGTCTATCCCAACACTCCTGATAATCTAAGGCAACACCAGAAAAAGTGTTGTAAAATATAGACCTAAGGCAACACTTTTGGAAAAAAGGATTTGCTGACACTTTTTAAATACAAAGGCAACATTATCATTTTCAACACTTTTTTAATGATTTCCAACATTTTTTAGCTATTAAATGTAACAATTTTTTAATCCATTTGTAACATTGCCACTAACCTAATGCAACAATTTTTTAGGCCAAAGTTAATAATTTATTTTATTTAATATGTGACATATTTTTGCCAGATTGTAAAATTTTGCATTTCACCTACTGCTACATTATTTTTAATTGATTTGTGACATTTTTCATTTTACCTGATACTACATTTTTTATTCTAATTTATGACATTTTCATTTGACCTGTAATAACATTTTTTTAAGTGGAATTATAAAATTTTTTTTTGTTTCACCAAATGCAACAAAATTTTCCAATTATGACATTTTCACAATTACATGTTATAACAAAAAAAAAATAACATTTTAATTTAATTGCACCTGTTTATAAAAGTTGCACCAATAATCATAATATTTAAAAGTATCATCACATCATTACTTAATATTCAATATATAAAAATCCTAAACATAAACATTCAAAAAATCCATAAATTACTAGATAAATTTACAATCACTAATAATAATATCCAATAAAAATATCCTTTCATTAGTGTCAAAATACTTAATAGTTTCCATAAAATGCTTCATACTACCCCAAACAAAATGCTATGGATGTCCACCACAAAGTAATTACTATAAATAATGAACCCTAAAAAAATAAAACAACATCAAACCATCAACACCATAAACCATTTCATGCTTGAAAATAGCAGTAGCACAAAGGCAAAAAGACATATGCAACGTCAGAAAAACAGCAACGCAGCAACATATGGACTCAGTTTTAGAACCAACAACACATTTGAACTAGAAAAACAAATGAAGCAACTCAAAAATAGAACTAACAGCACAATAAGAACCAAAAAAAAGAAGGAAAATAAATGCAGCAAAAAAGCTTAACCAGCAACACAATAAGAACCAGAAAACAGAAGCAAAATGATAGAAACATAATCTAGAAATAGAACTAGAAACAAAGTTACAGATGAGAACAATAGAAGCAGTGATAAATAATATGAAAAACAGAAGTAAAATCACATTAAAAATAGAAAACTGAACCAAAAACTTAGTTTCATACCAAAAAACTAACACAGTGATAAAAAACTAGAAAAGTAAAAGCAAAATGACATAAACAGTAAAATAGAAACAGAACCAGGAAATAAAACCAGCAAAAGAGTACTAGAAAATCTAATGCAATGATTAAAAAAAAAGAAAAATAGAAGTAAAATGATAGAAAAAGTAAAATAGAAATAGAACTAGCAATGCAGTGATAAAGAAGTAGAAAAATATAAGCAAAAATGACAAAAATAATGAAACATAAAAAGAACCAGAAAAAAAAACCAACAACACATCTTAAGACCAGAAAAAACTAAAACAGTTAAAAAGAACTATTATAATAGAAGCAAAATGGTAGATATAATGCATAACCATTACCACTGTGAGTTAACAAGAAGAATGAAGCAAAATGATAGAAACAGTAAAACTAAAATAGAAATAACAGTGTAGTGATAAAGAAGTAGAAAAACAGAAGTAAAAATGACTGAAATAGTGAAACATAAAAAGAACTAGCTACACATTTTAAGACCAGAAAAAATAGAAGAAATTAAAAAGAACTAGAAAAATATAAGCAAAATGACAGAAACAATGCAAAACCATTACAACTGTGTGTTAACAAAAAAACATAACCATTAACTAAGGAGTTTTGGACTAAAAAACAGAAGTAATATTACATAAGTAGTCAAACAGAACCATAAACAATAATGTAGAAAAAAAAACTCATTTTCAACACCAGTAAATAAAAGCAACAATACAGAACTAGTACCACTGTTTGTTAACCAAAAAACATAATCATCAACCAAGGAGTTTCGAACTAGAAAAACATAAGTAGTAATACATAACCATAAATGATAATGCAAAAAAAAAAAAAAACTCATTTTCAGCACTAGCAAAAAGAACCATAAAAAACTTGCAATATTAAACTAACCTTTATTGGCTTAATTCAATCTATACCATCGGGAGTAAGATCTACATCCTTAGAAACATCTTCCTTAAAATGACGAGTTGAATGAGCGTCACTCGAGAGGCTCTTATCAGATAGCAACTAGTTGGTTACTTGAAGTTCTTGTAGATTGGCCTTTAAATAAGGGTTGTCCTCCCCCAATTTGTTTACTATAAAAGATAAGTAATCATGAAACTTTCCTTCCATTTCACCATAAACTTGTTCCCTTATGATCAGAACCAATTCTTCCCTAACCACACTTGGAATTTTAGGGGTTTTTTATCCTTCAGTTTCTTTGCTCGAGATCGCCTACCAATTAGGAAATTTAGCCCATTAGAATCCTTTCCAATAAGCTGCTCTACAACCTCACTAGTTTTTGGGCCAGATATTTCTTCAAGTTTTGACTATAAAAAAATTAATGGTTTATAACTTATATATTAATAGACCATATAAGAAATAATTAGTTAGGAATTTTGTGAGGACTTACAATCCTAAATTTCACTACATTAACTGATGAATATTAATTTCCAGCCTCCTCTTAAGAGTTTCAATGAACAACTCAGCCATCGATGGTGGTTCTTGGTTAGGTTTCTTGCGTTGCTTACATACGCATATGCAAAATAATTAAACTTCATCAAAATAATTATAAATGTAGATACTAGACATAAAGAAACACAATTTAAGTTAGTACAGAATACCATATTATTACGGACTTGAGTAAAACTCCCACGTCCAGTTATGTGTGTATCCTTGAGTTTCTGTCAACTTTCGATATTTCTTTCCTCCTTTTCCTTATAATTCGAATGACAAAAGGAGGAAAAGTATGTCAATTTTAGATTCTAGATCTCCTTAAATTCAAAACATAAATAGAATTTATACCTGAACTTGTTCAAGGGACCAGTATTGTAGGAGCTACTTAAACTCATCCTCTATTATGCCAAGAGGCTAATTCTTAATTGTTTCCTCATCAGTCACAAATGCTTTATAATGGTTCCTTTTAACTCGAGACTTGTTCCCCCTTCATGCATCATAAATTGTGCTCATCACCCAATCTTTTCCTTCTTCAGCTATTATGTATTTTTCCTAAAATGGAATAAGTTTTAAGTTTAAATACAAGAACAATTCACACCTAAATTTAAATCCAAAGATTGCATGAAAAACAAAAGTTGGCCTTAACATAATCCCACATGTCATTTTTATCTAGCATGACACTCCAATTGACTGAATTAAGTGGGAAACATTCTCTTATGCAACTCCTTAAGAAGCTGTTGAACTCTTTTATCAAAGCATTATCATTAGAAAAAGGCTAGAAATGTTCATTCAATAAAATAATCTTCCTTTCATCAAGTGTTCTTGCATAGACAGTGCCCATCCTTGTCTTCCCTCTGAACTTAGTTTACTTCTGAGCATGAACTTTTTTTGTTACATCTATATCAAAGCACAATAATGAAAAAAATATTTTAATATTTGTAAAAAAACATTTATTCGACTTCAAAATTTACCTTTTGGACCTTCCATTGAATTTGGTTGATTTGTTCTCTCTTGATTTTTGACAAAATTGATATCCTCATCAAGTTTCTTTTTCTCCCTCATCGCTATGAATGCTTTCATGGATCCAACTCCATCATTTTTTGCCCACTTTGGTTTTTAGTTGCAACTTTCTGTGGACTTACTTTCCTTGGTGCAACATCAGTCTATGGATAACAAAAAAATATAAATACTTATACACAGTGAAAATATGAAAAAAAAAATAAGGTCCAAAACTACAAGTTGGAAATAGCAAGCAACATAAATGCAGAAACAGATTCTAGAATTCGAAAACAAAACTAAAAAATATATCAAGTTTTCAGTTTACACATTTTCACCCTAAGTACCCTTTTTAAACTATTTCCAAACCCAAAATAAGGATACCAAAACCATCAGACAGTTTCATAACTAGGAAAACTGAAGTAGAATGATAGAAACAACAATTTAGAATCGTTAACACAGTTCCAGATTGGCATGAAAGTAGAAAACAATGCTAACCTAGCATAAAAGAGAAATCATCTTCGGGTGAAATTTTAGAAAAAAATAAAATGGGCAGTAATAAAGAACCACATTCCAAAACCATCAACACGTTCTCAGAACTTAAAATCATGACCCAAAAATTGAGAACCAAAAAACACAGAACCAGCAATATAGAAACAATTTTTGGAAAAAGAAAACAAAACCAAAAAATAGTACAAGTTTTCACTTTAAAGATTTGCCACCCTCAATATCCATTTTAAAACTATTTCCAAATCATAATTAAGGATTCCAAAATAATCAAAATATTTTCAAAACCAATAAAATGGAAGTAGCAATACAAAACCAAAAAATAGAACCATCAACAAAATTTTAGATTGGCATGAAACTACAAAATAAAGCCAATCCAACACAAAATAGAAATCATCATCAAGTGACATTTTTATGGAGAATACAGACAGTAATACAGAAACATATTCTAAAAAGAAAAAAAAATAAAACCATTTTTCACTTTAAAGATTTGTCACCCTCAATACCCTTTTTAAACTATTTCCAAGCCTAGAAATTACAGAACCAGCAACAGTTTTAGATTGGCGTGATAAACAAAACAACACCAATCTAATGCAAAAGAGAGTTCATCATCGGGTGAAATTTTATCCCATACTCAGACACTAGAACTTAAACATAAACACCAAAAGGAATACCTATGGACTTTTGGTCAAATCACATTCTATCGCATTCTAGCCAACATTTACATTGGCTTATGAGCATGTTGTAGGATGATTAAGTTTAATTTTCTTTTTGTCCTTGTCGCATTGTTAAATGAGAGAAACAGCAACATACTTGAAAAATAATAGAAGGCAAAATCCAACTATAATATAAGCTAATTGCAAAAAAAAAAAAGGCAAAATTGTTTATACCTTAGTGTTCACAATCTCTTCTTGAGGTTCATCTTGAAGTTGTTGGCCATTTTTCCCATTCATCACTTTTTCATTACTTTTTTCTTGAACATTCATATTTAATGCTAATTTCTTCAGGCCAATTTCATTCAATCGAGCATTGTTGGCTTAGATATTTTCAAATCAAAACTGCTCATATGACTTTTTAACTTGCACTTTAGCCTATGAAGCCTCGTCCAAGTGGCCCTCGGGATCTTCTAGCTCGCCTTCGAGTTAATGGCTCGAGGAAACCAACCACGAGGGATCAGATTGCGTAGACCATTGTAGATTGCAGGAAGGGGGTCCCTCATTTATACATCCACATATGTCCGTTGGCTTGCGCATGGTGTGAAGTGTGAGGAGTCGCCACTTAATTCTTTAAGAAATTAGTTTTCCATGGTGATTAAGAAACCATTTTTTATGAAATCCCATTTTAGGAAAATTTTGATTAATTTGCCCAATTTTGAAAAGGTTTCACCACGAACCATAGTTGAGTTCAGAGATTTGTGATATGATAAAAACAATTTTTAGGAAATTAGTTTTATCATTTTGAACAACTTTTAGCTGAATAAAATATGATTTTTCTTAAAAATCGGTTTGCGTGTATGCATGGCATACCACGTGGTGCATGAGCAGTTATTATCATGGAAAAATGATGCATAAATAGTTATAAGATGCATGACAATCCCATAAAGTGGTAAAAGTGAGAAAGAAAATTAGAGGTCCTTCATCTAGCCCATTTTAGGTTCTAGGGAAGGCACACATCCTCAAAGAAGGCAATAAAATTAAATTACATCGTAAAAATAATTAAATTTAGGGGATCTCCTCTCAAGTCCTCAAATCTGGAAGGAACACAGATAATTGGCAAATTATGCATTATTTTACCCTATTTTCTTGACGATTTTGTGCATTAAATTGAATTTTATTTGTTTGTTCTAAGTGTTTTTAGTCATTTCCAAGAAATAAATTAAATTTCGATGAT
>CAOJBK010508465.1:0-15555 GCA_948294925.1 Codiaeum variegatum | reverse complement strand
GTGTCGTTATTTATGAAAATATTACTGACGCATTACTGACGCAATACTGACCCATTACTGACGCGAAAATTGTGTCAGTAAATTACTGACGCAATTTTTTCGTCAGTATTGAGTCAGTAATTATTAATTTATTACTGACGCCAAACAGTTAATTACTGACGCTCAATTGCGTCAGTAATTACTGACGCATTATTTTTTGCGTCAGTATTTTTTTTGTTACTGTCGGAGGAAATACTGACGCAATTTATGCGTCAGTATTTAACTGTTCGGCGTCAGTAACACCACTTACTGACGCATAAATTGTGTCAGTAATTTATTTTTTTTTGTAGTGTGAATTGGATGATTTTTTTTTTTAAAATGAATTGAATGACTTGTTTTGAGTGAATTGAAAATTTGATTTTCTCTCGTAGTGAGAGATTGAATTTGTGAGGGTGGCATTTCAAAATGTCTATCCAAAGATTACATGATCATCTCTGGCTAGATCGATGACTCTGATACCAAGAAAAAATTTATAGAAAATGCATAAATGGAGAAACAATACTTTATTTAATAATTATAAGATCATATATAACGATCAAGAGATACAATCATAATATAACTAAACAACTAATAAACAAACTAATCAAATAAATAAAAGATTACAACTCAAATAAATAAAAGATAACAATCAATAAAAAATATCACTTATTATCTCTAATATTTTTTTATTATCTTTAATATGATGTACTCTTTACTATTTTATTATATTTTTAATAATATTCTTGGGCAAAGAAAAATGATATCTAGTAATAAGAGATGTCAATTTAGTTGGGATGCTTAAGTGCACTTTTTTATTTCTGACTCCAAATTTTTAATGAAAAAATTATTGAACAATAGAAATGACGAGAAATAAAATAAATAAAAAATAACCTAATAAAACAATATTTTATAAACAAAAATTAATTTTTGAAAATTTAATACTCCTCATTTTTTAGATCCTAAGTCCAAGCCTAGACTACCAGAGCCTTGGAGCCGGCTATGCGAGCTAATTTATAGGCAACATTGTTTGTTGTTCTATGAACAAAAATAAAGAAATACAATTAAATTTTGGTGCTAAAAAAGTAAGTTCAAAAGAATTTGAAAATGACATTGAAGTCCTTAAACCATGAATTACTTGTTTTGCATTAGACTCACCACAAATATTATCCATCCCTCTTCTTTTCAACTAGCTAAGAGCTTCTTTAATTGAAATAGCTTCAACTTTTTGGAGATATAAAATTGAGAATAGATATGGTAAGAGCATTCGCCATTGAACGATTGTAATCTCGAATTATGCAACCAATAACTCCATTTCTTGAACTTTGAGGAGAGGTTGTATCAACGTTCACTTTGAACATACCAGTTGCAGTTTTTTTTTTTTCCATACAACAAGGCCATCACTTACGTGGGGGGTCAAAGATAAAGCATTTCTATTTCGGGTTGCCTCCCATTGTGTGACAAACTAACGATAGAGTTTAGGACATTGAAGGAGTGATTTGTCTTATTATTCCATACAACATTATTTTTGTTGTTCCATAAACACCAACATATACACATCTTTATCCCATTAAGCTCAAGAGTGAAAGTATGGAAGAAATATTCATGCTATTTCTGAAATGAATTTTGACTTGATCTTAGTAAACCAAATTTAGATCCAAACTAGCAATCTCTAGCAAGAACACATTCAACTAAGATGTGTAAAGTAGATTCCAAATCATTGCCACAAACAAGGCTAGATTAGGTTCCATCATTAGGCAGAGTATTACAATAAGCCCTCCATAGATTTTTTTTAAAACTTGTTAGGGATGTCTAACTTCCAAATATGATAATTGGTAGGGACTAGAACTTCTCCCACTTAATGTAACTGGTAGTAGCTATTGACTAAGTAATCCCCTCTATCATCTGCACTCCAATATATCTCATCTTGCACATTACAATAACTGGATCTTTTAGATAAGTTCGGCATCCCTTACCAAGAATAGATCATGGATGTTCTTAAGCTTTATATCTTAGTCTATCATTTAGTTTAGTTAAATTTAATTTAGTTTTGGTAAATTTCCAATTAACGACTTGCTAAACAATAACAAAAAATTTGAGTTAGTAGTTAACCTTGTCTCTAGTAGAATGATACTCTATTCATCACTATATTACTTGTGCGATTCTGTGCACTTGCATAAAATACACATTAAATTATTCCCCACCAACTCTTTTTGATGAGCACTGCCATCATTAGCAGCAGCAATAAGCTCATTACTAGCCTTATCACTCATTGGTCTATCCTCAATCACAATTGTGTGTTTATTTGCAGCATTAATTCTCCCAACATTGTCTTGTTCATTTCTTTCTAATGCACCACTATTAGGTTGGTCATTCAAAACAGTAGTAACATCCACATTTTGAACCCTTTGACCATCCAAAATGGCCTCTATGTTTGTGTTTCTGCTTCCTTCCAAAACAACATCAGCAACTATATTCTGCCTATGTAAAACGACAATGTCATCTATATTTTCCGTCATGCTCAAGATAACATTCTCATCTGCATTATTATGCTCCATATCAACATCTTCAGTTGCATCGTGTGAGCCATTAATATCCTTATGGATTATTCCCATCACTTGCCGAACTGGGATTACAAAAGGGATAGGCAAAATAGGTAGCTATTGCTTATGTTGCCTTGAATGCCCCCTTGACTTTGACTTACAAGCTTGTTGTTCATCCTTTTTATTCGTAACCTTTTATTGCTGATCAAGTATGATGTTTTTTTTGATAATCATAGAGCGATGACCTATCATTGCATAGGTACAACAAAAAAGGGGTAAGTTTTCATAAACAACGTCAATCCATAACGTCTTACCAAGCCTTTCTATTCTTAAATTTTCAGGAAATTTGTTATCCAAGTTACATCAATAAGCATTTTAGCAAAATGTCCATCTAATGTTGCCTTATCAATGTAGATCAACACTGTAATTCCTTTTGCAATACCGCAAAGATCTATCGGTCCAAGTACTCCTAAGGTAACAAATATAGTTTAACCCAAACTTGCATCGCCAATGATTTCTGAGTGGATGGATCAAAATCTGGCACCCACTTTTGAAGTCTTAACACTCCCGGTTTCAAAAGCAATTGCACCACAACTTCAAACTTCTAGTTTAATCTCGATGATTTTAACATGATATGATAAAAGTCCATCCTCAGAGAAATTAATCAACATGGTTCATGTAAAGCCCACGTGTCTTTCGAATCTCCTAGCTTCCAAGAATTGTCACCCCTATTTAGGACCAATCTTCCAACTATGGATGGTTTGCACATCCTAACCATTCCTTTGAATAGTTGTATCCTTTGTCTGAGCTCCTTTAACCTGCCTCTCTAATCTAGCACCATAGATAAACCCCAATTCACAAGTTCACACCTACAACCTTTGATTTTAGAGAAAAATATCAGATGTTAGGTCCCTATTCCATCAAGCTTCCACAATTGAACCATAAGCCTCATCTTTAAGCCACACATTTTCAAATATAAACTTCATAGCTTTAACTCTATAAATTACATTAATCATCTCAAGGAGCAACAAGAGATGACATCATGAACTAGTAGTAATGACATATAGCTTAGCCTCTTTGGACATCTCTAGGAAACCTTGATTTTCCAACCCTATATCTAGCTTATCCGATTTCCAATTAAGGCCTCCTTTATTATTCTCCCATGTGAACCAGTGGCCTAACATTTGGAATTCAAAAAGATTGCAATCCTTAATTGTTTGTTAGAAATCCTTAATAAGCTTTTGAGGATAGAAGTCGCCTTCATTTTTCTCAAAAAGGTGAAAAATATCGTTAAAATCCTTTAAAACCACCCATGTAATTAAATAGGTAAAAGCTAAATTTCTTAGGTTGCTCCACAATTTTGACTACCTTGTTTTCATTGGCTCACTATAATGACCCATCAACTGCCATTCCCCCTTGACTGTCCATACTAACCTTTGTGTCGATAAAATGTGAAGAGCTGCCTATAATATCCACATGAATCGAATCCTGCCACATCAAGGCTAGATTCCCTCCTTGGCCCACTCTCTTAACAACATGGATCCCACTAAACCCAACTTTCTCTTTAACCTAACACATACTATTCGTAAGAGATAATGTTTTAAAAAGAAAAACAATTTGGGCTTTCTTTTCATGGACAATGTCCTTGAAGTATTCAATTGCCTGTGGGTTGCCCATACCATGACAATTCTATGCTAATGTACTCATTAGGCTAGGCAGACCTGGGTACTAGGTCCTATATCTGTTGCATTTTCTGGAACAAATACATCATTATCTCCTCCAACTGTACTTGGGCCATATTAACTATAGATCCCCTCAAACCCACTTTCCATCCTTTTCCTTTTAGGTTCATAATCACAATACCTTCAACCTTATTTCTCATCTTAGCTACATAATCACTAATATCCTTCTCAAATTCTTACTAACTTGCCTTATTCGAATCCATAATCAAAATTTTGCTAATTCCTCAATTAACCCTACGATTATGCCTTCAACCACATAACTTTCCAAGTTAGTAGGATTTGATCCTTAAATCATAGATCAACTTGCATGGAAGCTAGTCCACTATAGACCATCATGTTGGATTTTTCTGACGCTTCACTCAATAACCATTTTCACTGTAAAACTCCTCCTATTTAAAGTAATTGACCATGGGCCAAAAACGTGATCGATCTTCCCATCAATAGTAGAGTAAGGTTTCTCACATTCCCTTTCTGTGTGATCCATCATAGCCTTGAAATCAAAAGCTATACCAAACAAAAATTGACCTACAAGGCATAAAGAGTAATCGAAGGGAGTCTCTTCAATTGACGTCTCTTTAACCTTTATCCCCATGTCATCTTCTTAAGCCAACATCATAGCGACATTGATCTCCTCAAGTTCACAATTTCTATTAGAGCTCACCATTAGGGACCGTTAACACTGACCTAGAAGCTTGAAGCCTAGGGACAATAATAGGTTAGACCTAAAGTCCAGAGGACAGAAGCACCTGACATAGGTCTAAGGCTAGGCATAAAATTAGAGCCCTTACCGACCTTGCTCACTCAACCTATGCCCATGGTTCAAGGCATGCCCTTATGGTCTTGGCTAAGTTATGAGAATTGGCCCAGGTCCAGGAAGGATCCAACTTGCTAATTTTTTGCCTTAAAATATACTATGCAATAGCAATCACAAGTATACAAGATATTGTATCATAGAATGAGAACCCAAGGTCATATCTCCCATAGAACTCACATTGACTTATTAATTTTTTTCACAACATGCAATTGAAAGTAAAGAAGGTTTTGGTTTTTGAAACTAAAGTAAACAAATTAAATTAAAGCAAAGAAACAAAGATGTATAAATGCAATATTATGAATGAGTTCAGAGATGTTTACAATCCATAGTCCATCTTCTATGAAATTAAGTAATTGGTTTAATGAATTATGTTTAACTATCAAATTTTTAATGTAATATTCTACTAGCTATCGCATTCATAGAAGTAATCTAAAGAAAATATGCATCAATAAAAGAATTTAAGAATAAAACTTTTATTCCTAATTCATTTTAGAAACTCAATTGAATAATTTTGGGTTTAGATTTCCACTATCGCTCTATCTCCCGAACCCTAAATAAAACTAATTGGTGCATAAGCAATTTGTTTATTGACTTTAATCCAATTTAATCAAGGAAAAGTTTAACACAATAAAAAAATCCAATTACTATTATTCATATCAAGACTATTTCATGCTCAATCTCTAGGCAATGAAGAATTTAGCTCATAATTGGTTTTGATCTTAAGAAATTAATAATAAATTCAATGGACATCATGATTAATCTCTTAACACACAAATTACCCAAAGAAAATTAAAGTAAAATTGTTAAGAAAATAAACCTCAAGATAAAGTATAGAAAATCTCAATACCCTTGAAGAATTTCAACTTCAATCTTGATTACAAGTTAAATCTTAATGACAATAAACTAAATCTATAAAGTATTATGAAATCTAAGAAGTAATTGAGTCTAAACCCTAAAAATTAGAGGTTGTATCTTTAAACTCTCTGAAAAATATGGCTACGAATCCCTAACACAATTTGAAAAAGACGTATTTATATTGCCAGAAAATTGCATTGGCACGACCCTTTGCTCGTGCCCATGCGGATGTCTTTTCCCCCGTGCGTATGAAGAAATTATTCCAAACAGTTGCATAGCCCTTGGAACGGGCCGGTGCAGATTGCATTTTCCCCGTACGGATGACTTTTTCAACATTCTTCAATCTTGCTTGCTTTGGAACTCCGTCTTTTGATCCAACAGTACCGTATTTGCATAAATTCTTTATTTTCTCTAAAAATCACTTAACAAATACATTAAACACAATTTTTTGCATAAAAATAAACTCAAATGTTAGGGAAAAATATATAAAATTATGCACAAAATAACTCCCCCACATTTATGCTTTTACTTGTCCTCAAGAAAAATATAACAATGATAATGATTAGATATTTTAACTCTCTTTAATCAAGCTATGTAAAACAAGTTTTCAAATTTCTAATCTAGCTATTCAAATAAGTCAAAGTCAAAATTTACTTAATCAATTAATAAAGTTTTAAACTTAGAATCCAATTTCAACACTTTTATTGATATTATAGCATAACAAAGCATCAAAATTTGAGTTAAATGAACGAACAAATTTTTTTTAATGCAACAAAGTCAAAATCAAGCAAATAAGGGCTTTCATGCTTAGGAATTAACTCAATCTCTTTGAAAATAACACACATTTCATGCAAATTTAAACTTTAAGCATATTCACTTTTTTTTTTCTTTTTTATTTATTATTTTTATTCACTTCAATGAGCCAGACTTAACTGATTTCATCATTAGCTTTTTGACGCGAATGTAAACATTTTGTAGTGCCAACTCCTGATTACTCAGCTAATCACTTTATATCAGCCAACTACTATCAGTATTCATAGTTCTTATATATTTGTTTCACTTTACGCAAAACAGGAACAAACGAAATATGAAATTATTTTTAAAACTCATTTTTTTAGTGCAAACTCTTTATTAACAATCCATGCAAGTTATATAAAAAATATATCATTAAATCCCTAAGATTATTAAAGTTATTTTGCCAAAACTTTAACCATGCAACATTCAAATCATTATGCTCAAATATTTAACAAGAATTTCAAAATTTAATGATGTAATAATATCAAGAAAACTCTTTACTTTTAAATTTTAAACTCAAAACTCAGTAATTAACTAAGAAAATTGAAACAATGACATATAAGAATAGCCGAATTTAAAAAATTTTGATAAAAAACACAACCTAATCAAGAATGTCAAATCAATAATACAATATCAAAACTTGTTTTTTTGATTGAATTCAAACTAATCAATAATTCAAGGGAATAGCAAAAAATAAGCATAAGCTCCCCACCCCCCTACCCCACACTTAAACAAAAAGAAAGGGAAAAAAAGGAAAACTTGCCTTTGTTGTCCTTTGCCATCTATAAAATAGAGGAAACCAACACAAGTACACAATGCCATACATTCCATAGGGTTAGCATATGATTCAAAGTTTAAACCATTAGGGCAAACACATGAAACATAATCATATACCAAGTGTCAATGCTCAATTCCAATCAAAGAATGCTCAAAGTTTGAATTAAACACAAATTCAAAGACTAAAACACTCAAAAGTGAAAAAATTTCACTGGAGAAATTCATTGAACACTTAGTATGTAATAGGTTTGAACAATGGTTGTGCAAAAATTAAGCATAATCAACATCTCATATTGCTTCAAAAGTAAAGAATTTAGATAAAAGAGAACAAATATTGTGAAATTTAGGTATTTTTAGTGTTCATTGCAAAATTAGGAGTGTGTGTGAGTGTTTATAATTGCAAGAATTTACATTTAAAACCAATAGGAGTACACATTTTAAAATTGAAGCGTATGACCCCATGCCGATATAGCAAAGCTTGTGCTAAAAATGCATGTTACTCAGTAAGGCGCACGGGGCATAACTAGTTCGTATAGGCCCGTGCAAAGCATACGTAGACTTGTGCCATTCTTAAAAATTATACTTTGAGAAACAAGGAGGCGTATGAGGCATAGGGTTTTGGCACGTCCCTGTGCCTTGGAGGTTCTAGCCCGTGCCACTTATTGTTTCTCTAAAAACTTTTGGCATAAACAAAATTTCAACACCTTCAACTTACCACACTTTTCAACTCACAATATAGCTCCATATAGTGGCATAATTCTATAAAATCACAATAAAACACACATACCCATGCATTACCTCTTGACAAAGAAATTAAAAAATAAAATTAAAAGAAAACAAACTAGAAAATAATTTAAATTAGTGGGTTGCCTCTCCACTCAGTGCTTTTTTAACGTCGTCTTAGTTGGACGTTGAGATAGGATTAACCTACCTCAGGGGCATCAAACCTCTCACCATGAAACCCAAATTTATTCCATTTGAAACAAGACATTCCATGGATTCTATTCCAGCATTCTTTCAAAATTTTCAAGCAAGACTCAACAATAGACTTACGTAACCAAATAAGATTACCTTTTCCATTCAAAATTGTCCTCTTTTTCTTACCTTTCTTGCCCCTTTTAGGTTTGCCATTGTTTTGGCATTCACCCTTACCTTTAAGCTTTGGTATACTTATCGACTCTTGAGTCTGTTCATCTTTCATCATAGGCAGGGAATGAAATAAGAGGTACATACTTAGATAGCTGAAATTCTGAATCTATGCACTCCTCCTTTTTCTTAGCCAAATTTTCCACTTGCTCAACCTCAACAACTTCAACCTCTGCCATTACCTCTTATTTTTCATCATGATCCCATCGAATTATAGAAATAGCCTTAACCTGCATAGGTTGGCTAGGCAACCTACCATTTTGGTTCACTTGTATTTGGGTGACCACTTAGCCAACTTAAATTTCAATTCTCTTTATCGATGTATCAAGTGAATCTAATCTTTTATTGGTGGCCTCTTGAGCTTGAGTACTAGCTTGAATAAATGCATTCAAGCTAGGTTCTAAAGTAGACAACCTTTGTTCAAAATTAGAAGACTCACTTTGGTGCTGTTGTTGAAATTGTTGTGGTTGGTTATTATTCTTCCAACTTAAATTGGGATGATTTCTCTAACCCTGATTATATGAATTTGAAAAGGGCCATTCCTTGATTGGAATCCATCCAAATCCTTACTTCTTCATTATCTTCCTCAAAGGACTCATAGCTTGAAGGGAACACATTAGCTCCATGTCCATAAATACCATAAACTCCACAAACCTATTGAGTTTGAGCTGATGAATTCCCTTTCCTTTGCAACAACTAAACTTGGCTAGTTAGCTCAGCTAATTGCATAGAGATATCTTTACTTTGAGCACTGACTTAACCCCTAATTCTCCTAACTCGTGCTCTTTTCTACTGGGAATTTGTACTAGGCATCTTAAATAATTGAATAGCCTCCTTGACTATTATTTCACACATAGATCCCCCAATTGCATTGTCCACCATTATTTGGCCTTTGTAATTAAGACCATCATAAAAGAATTGATTTAATAGGTCGATAGGATAATGATGGTGTCGACATTGAACTTACAACATTTTAAATCATTCCCATACCTCATGGAAGGGCCTTCCATCCTTCTGAACAAATGTTGCAATCTTGGTCCTAAGGAGTAAAACTTCTTCATGAACTTAGTATAAACTTCCTCCAATGTAGTCAAAGAATTTAGAGGTATGTCATCAACCATATTTTTTTAGCATCCTTCAGGGTGTAAGGGAAACACCTCATCCTTAGTTGGTCCTTAGTCAGACCTTATAAAGGAATGGTCTGAATGATTGAGTAAAAACCCCTTATGAAATTGAGGGGATCCTCATTGGCCACTCCATAGAATGACAACAACATATTGTAGTGAATTGACTTGAGCTCATAGTTTTTCGAAGTCGTGTCCAAACATATGCAAGATGTAGCCATACTAATGACTGGCTTAGTAAATTCTTTCATAAGTCTCCTTTTGCCCCACATTATTCTTGATGGATCAATTACAACTCTACCCCTATTTCCCACAGGAGGATCTTGAATAATTTCTAGGTCCTCATAAAAGGAAGAATTTCTCCTTCAAGAGATCTTTTCCCATTCATGAAATACGAAAAAAATAGAAATAAAATAAAAGAGAAAAATTAAAATAAAAAATATTCATAAGAAACAAATAAACAACGCCTAACTAGTTCCTTGGCAATGGTGCCAAAAACTTGATCGCCTCAAAATATTCTGTCCAATAGCAACTGCAAGTATATGGGCTATTGTAGCATAGAATGAGAACCCAAGGCCGTATCTCCCATGAAAATCGCATTGGCTTATTAATTTTTTTTCGTGAAGTGCAATTGAAAGTAAAGAAGATTTTGGTTTTTGAAAGTAAAGTAAACAAATTAAATTAAAGTAAAGAAACAACGATGTATAAATACAATATTATGAATGAGTATAGAGATCTTTACAATCCATAGTCCATCTTTTATGAAATTAAGGAATTGGTTCAATGAATTATATTTAACTATCTAATTTTTAATTCAATCATTCAATTAGAACTTATTCTACTAGTTATCGCATTCATAGAAGCAATCTAAAGAAAACATGCATCAATCAAAGGATTAAGACTAAAACTTATATTCTTAATTCATTTTAGAATCTCAATTGAATAGTTTCGAGTTTGGATTTGCATTCTCGCTCAATCACGCAAACCCTAAATAAAACTAATTGGTACACAAGCAATTTGTTTATTAACTTTAATCCAATTCAATCAAGCAAATATTTAAAACAATCAAAGAATCCAATTACTATTCTTCATATCAAGACTACTTCACTCTTAATCTCTAGACAATGAAGAATTTAGCTCATGATTTGTTTTGATCTCAACAAATTAATAATAAATTCAATGGACATCATGCTTAATCTCTTAACACATAATTACCCAAAGGAAATTAAAATAAAATAGTTAAGAAAAATAAATCTCAAGATAAAGTGCAGAAAATCTTAATACCCTTGAAGAATCTCAACTTCAATATTGATTATAAGCCAAATCTTAATGAAAATCAACTAAATCTATGAAAGTATTATGAAATCTAAGAAGTAATTTAGTATGAACCCTAAAAACTAGAGGTTCTATTTCTAAACTCTCTGAAAAATACGGCTGAGAATCCCTAACACAATCTGAAAAACACGTATTTATATTGCTAGAAAACTACATCGGCACGGCCCATTGCACAGGCTCGTGCGGATGCCTTTTCCCTCGTGTGGATGAAGAAATTTTTCCAGAGAGTTGCACAGCCCTTGGCACGAGCCTGTGTGGATCGCATTTGCCCCGTGCGGATGACTTTTTCAGCATTCTCCAATCTTGCTTACTTTGAGACTCTGTCTTTCAATCCAATAACACCGTATTTGCATAAATTCATGATTTTCTCTAAAAATCACTTAACAAATACATTAAAAACAATTTTTTTAGATAAAAATAAACTCAAATGTTAGGAAAAAATATATAAAATTATGCACAAAACACTAATCTTAGGCCAAGTAGCTTGACCTAAGCTAGGAAGAAAGCCCAGCCATAAGTTAAAACCTATAAGCCTAATTAAGTACATGAATGTTAGCTTTGGAATCCTGGGCCGAGTACATATGAATCTAAGTCTATCATCCAAAGCCCAAGCCCAACTACAAATCCCTTAGGGTAGGATCACACTGCCTTAAGGAACCTTTATAAAGGTGGTTCTAAATTTCAGACGAAGGATCACTCATTCTCTTAGGAAAACAAATTTTTTACACAAAGCAAAATCCCTAATCTTGGCTGCCAAGGCTGTAACTATTTCTCCAGAGTGATGGTTTCATCTACATCTTCATTAGTTTAAGCGACGTTTGACGAGAAAATCCTAGATGCCTCCCACTCTCGATCCTAGAGTTCTCAGTGATGGCTCCGCTTATATCTAAGATAAATGGCCATCTCCATTGCTCTGAGCATAGCGGCCGATGACAACGTCAACTCCATTCCTAGAGACAGTTATCCTAGGTTCATTTTGTATTCTTTTCTTCTTTGTTCTTTTTGTCATTTGTTGCATCCTATGTACTGAAAAAGATAAAAAATATTACCTAATTGACTTTAAATTCAATATAGAAAAGGACAAAAAATATTTATTTCCATTTGTGCTAAGTTTCATATTACTGCTACAAACTAAAACAAGAGATCCATTACCTCATATATCGAACAAAGGACCAATTTGACCCCGCTCGAGGACCTATCGGCTCGAGGCCCAAACAAAGACATAAAAAGAAAACATTCAAAGGGCTTGTTACTGAAAACATGAAGAAAACATTCTTATTATAGAGACAAGAAAAAACTTAGCAATTGGTTTCATTTAAAATTTAAATTATCTGTAATGGTATTTAAAATTAATTATATATATAATTGTTAAACTTGATAAAATTGTTTTTTTTTTTTAAATTTTTTTATAAATGAATTGATGACCTCGGTCTCTGCCAGGTCGACCCCATGCCACGATAGTGGCCTGATACCTCATGCTAACAAAGGGCTCAAACCTAGGCAGTTGAGTTGACATACGACAAGGGGTATCTCCAGATTTGGTGCCATAATCTCTATTAATGTGGGATAATTGCCTATCCACTATCTTATTTCTTAGGGAATGACTATTACTCCAGAAGATATATAAACTTCCCATCTTTACAAGGAAAAGGTTGATTACTCTAAACACTCCACTCTTATATCTTGAACTTCTAAATAGATTAGTGACTTCTTACTAGGCACCCCGATAGTTCTCGATTGTCTTGCAGGCTTACTTGAAGGTTGAACACGAAGCCACAAAGTAATCATTGGTGTGGTGAGCATGGACATGGATTCAAAAAGTTGGGTGTTCTTACGCTGAGCAATGAACAATCAGGAGAGGAACTTTGATTTGAATAGATTGTTCGACCTTTTTTCAGAAGTTCCAAGGTTAGGGAGGTCATGGAGAGCTGGAAAGGTAGGCGCAAGGAGAAAATCAAATGTTCCAGCAGAACATTCCTCCATATCCTTAAGGCTTAGGTGGAAGCCATAATGTGAGATATGGAGTAGACCAGGCACAATAGGGTATGATAGGCCTCAACCTTGGCCCAAACCCAGAATTTCATAATCCCATCATGATGCATGGGATGTAGAATCAGTATATGGAACTTCATAGGCAAATGGCCGACTTGAGGCAGCAAGTTCATCATTTATCTCAGGCCTAGTCTAAAACAACAGTATCAAACCCAGCGGTCCCATCGTAGGTAGATCCAAGGGGTGCTCATGTGGGGGAAGTGCATGTAGAGGCCCCACCAGTAAGAGTTGCTGCCTCAGTAGGATGAACCAAAGGAGATTTGGAGGATGAAGCATAGAATTTTGCAGAGCATGCTACTTCAGCAGAGGGAATAGCCTAGGAGGTGAAGAGGATTTTAGATAGTATGGGGATAAAGGGGCAGAGTTGGATTTGGAGCTTCCCCTGGAACCTCCCATGGCGGATGCAATCTTGATGAAAGATTATCCCCCAAATTTTGAATACCCACAATGACTTGACAACTACTATAAAAAGACCTGTCCACGAGCTCATGTGAACAAATTCAGAACAGAGATTCACTCCCAGACCTACTAAGACCATGTGTTATGCAGAATTTTCCCCATCATTGTGGCGGGACTCGCAGAGGAATGGTATCATAGACTAACGCCTAAGTCCATCACCTTGTTCAAACAGTTGGCGGACTTATTTCAAATGAGGTTCATGTCACTGAGAAATAAGCCTAAGTGGTCAGCAGACCTCTTTACGATGAAGAAGAGGGAGAAGGAAAGCTTGAGATCCTACATTAGAAGGTTTAATTAGGTGGTAAGAGAGGTGTCAGAACTACAGTTTGATACAATACAGATGGACCTTACTAAAGGGACCACCAATCAAAACCTGCAAAAGAAACTCTTGGATAAGTAACCTACCAGTTGGAACCAGGTAATGGCTATAACAAAAGGATAAATCACTTTGGAGGATGGAATGGAAAACCTGAAGATTGAGCCTCACCCTACGCATTCTGCTAGTTCCAGTAGAAGAGAGGACAAAAAAGATGGAGTTGGTAGTAGCAATATGAGAAGGAATAAGGAAATGTTTGGGAGACGATTTGACAACAGAGGCCTAGATAGATGCTACACCCCACTAACCTCCACCAGAAGGGAGGTGTTGATTTGGATAAAGAAAAGTGGGGAGGATGTGAAGTGGCCTCTAAATATTAGTGTTTCTTCCAGGACCAGGAGGGATCCAAATAAATATTATGAATTTCACTTGGACAAAGGCCATGATACATAATATTATATGCACCTTAAGGAAGAGATCAAATGGTTAATCCAGAGAGGGGTGCCAGGGATTATGTGAAATTTGTGGAGAGCTAATGAGTAATATTGAAAAAAACCAGCTAGAGAAGACAGAAGAGATAATAGGGAAAGAAGGGATGATACCCCAAAGTAGAGGGAGAGGTAGGTGGCTAGTGATATATTGGTAATAATATGGGGAAGTACGGCAGGAGATAGTTCCACTCAGAGGAAGAAAGCAGTGAGAGAAGTATGTTCCATTGCCTAAAATGGTGAGATGACTTCTGAACCATCATCCCATCCATCCAGTTGGTGCTTGTTGACGTTTTCACATGAAGATGGTAAGTTTATGGATCACCCCTATAATGATGCTATAGTCATCCAGGGGTATATTAATAACTACAAAGTTAAAAGAATTATGGTGGATGATGGAAGCTCGATAAACCTGATTACAATGGTTTGCTTTCATAAAATGAAGTTAAATTTGAAAGACTTGAAGCCTGTAACGACCCCCTTGGTTGTGATTGGAAAAGATTAGTTATGGTTAAAGGGCTAGATTTGTTTAGAAGTGGAATTAGGTGACGGTGATATAATCAGAATAATCTCGGTAGAAATCATGGTCACTAATATAATTTTCCCTTACAACCTCTTCCAGGGTTGGCCCTACTTATACATTATAGGAGGTATAATAAGTACCTACCACTTCACACTGAAAATTCCTAGCATGAGGGGCAAGGTGGTATGCCGGGGATGTCAGAAAATGGCCAGGCAGACATATTTCAATGCCCTTAAAGGGGTGTATAGAATGGCCCAGCTAGATTTGGAGGAGTTGTCGCATGGTCAAAGTTACATAGAGCTTAAAGGTGAAGTGCAGAAGCTAGAGATCACAGGAGCAGAGGTGCAAGTAAGGGACCAGTTAGACCCACAGGTCAGACACAACATAATCAAAATGTTGGGTAGCAATCCTAAGGCTTTCATATGGACCATAGATGATTTAATAGGGGTTGACCCCCAAAGTGATCATTCATAGGTTAAATATAGATAGTTCAGTCAAACTCGTTGTCCAGAGGAAGAGGAAGCAGTCCCCAGAAAAATAGGCTGCCATTGTAGAGGAGGTCTAGAAGCTT
>CAOJBK010508434.1:0-10145 GCA_948294925.1 Codiaeum variegatum | reverse complement strand
AACATTCCATATGTGCTGACTACAACCTACTCTCTTATCACGTTCAGCTGCAACACCCGCAAGTGAACGGGTTCGTATCAAGTAGTAAAACCGGCAAGTCCCGGTATCGTTCTCCCAAGAGATTCATTGATTTGTTCAATCAAGCAACAACTCACTCTCCTAATATATTGTCTATCTCACAATAATTTTTAGGTTTATAAACTAACTTTCAACTACTGCAAACTTTAAAAACTAAATTTGAACTCGGCATAATTCCTAAGAAATTGAAAATTAAATCTGGAAATTAACGATGGATTAAGGCGTCTACCTAGATTTTGACTTGTATTATCTCAAATTGCACGTTTAACCAACAATCCAATGAATATCTCAAATAATCATCAAGTGGGATTTTTTCACAAAACTAGGTTCAACCCTTTCTCAAGTGATTAAACTCCTAAATTCTAAGTAAAGGGAATTTCTTCTCAATCCTATTTAATTATAAAAAGCATGAAGAATTAATGAAAAACATAAAACCCTAGGTGTCTAAGCATCTATCTCTAGCAAACACAACAAACCTATAAGCTTTTGAATGTTCTAAGTTTAAACTTTCTATTTCTAGTGAAGCCTAAACAACAAAAACTAAGAACAAGCATGCTATTATCATTGATTTACAAAAAATAAAAATTAAAATCCAAACTTGATGAGAAATCTAAACATTCATTGAATAAAAATATTACTCAATCTATACAATTGACTAATACTCATCTAATTTAGGTAGACAAGTGGATTTAGTTCATATGGTAAAGGCGAAAGAACAAGAAAAATAAAAGAAAGTGCAGAAATCTAAAGAACCCATGAAGACCCAAAAAAATTTTCACCAAATTCTTGTTATCCTTGCTCTAATGTGGGATGATGATTTGACAATCCACCTTCAAAGACCACCCTTGATCTCTTTTTCTTAGGCTCTTAGATCTTTTCTAGGGTTTTTGAAGCCCTAAAAAGATTTCTAGTGAATTTAGGAAAGAGTCTCCTAATTCTAAAAATTTTTAGCTTTTATATAAGTGTCAAAGTGCTTGTCACGGGCGACTCTCATGGCCTGTGCCATTGCTCGAGACAAGCCACTGTGATTTTGCCTTTGGTGAGAAATAGAGATCTCTCACGGTCCCTGTCACGGCCCGTGACGGGGCTCGTGCGAAGCTTTTGTTTCTTTGCGCCTTTGTTCTGCCTCCTTTCACGAGTAAAATCTCCTCTGTCATGGCCCGTGATGCCATCTGTGACAGACCATTTCCTCTCATTCTTCAAGAATTCTCACAAGCTATCTCATAGGTCTTGAGGCAGCCATGAGCCTTGATTTTTTGCCTTGTTTTCATGCATTTTCTTTGCCTTTCGAGTTTGAACCTTGAAATAGTTCCTCCTAGCTCCGGAATCCAATTAATTATCCAGAAATGGCTGAAAACACGAGAACAAATACATTAAATTCAATTTATTGAGCAAAATTTACCAAGAACATGGGAAAAAAATAATGTATAATTTGCTAATTATCACAAACCTTGCTACTAAGGATTTAAAACAAAAAATGCTTGTTCTTTCTAAAACTAAATCTGCTTATAATCATGCTAAGGTCGGAGCTGAGAATGTAGGTCAGCTAGGGACTTGGAAAATTGACCAAAAAAGAGTTAGAGATGCTTTAGGTCATATGATAATTGTAGATGAGCTACCTTTTAGGTTTGTAGAAGGGGAAGGTTCAATTACTTTGTGAATGCTTGTTGTCCCATGTTCAAAGTACCATCTAGAAGAACTGTAACTAGGGACTTCTTTCAAAATTATGTCAGTGAAAGAAATAAACTTAAAAATTTTATTAAAAACCACTCCTACAGTGTTTATCTCATTATTGATGTGTGGACAAGCATTCAAAAAATTAATAACACGTGTGTAGTTGCCCACTTCATTAATGATGAGTGGAAGCTGCACAAAAAAAATCTTCTCTTTCATTCCTATTTCTAGTCACAAGGGAGAGTACCTTGGTAAGACCCTTGAGTCTGCTATATTAGATTGGGGCCTTACTAATGTATTTTATGTATGTTGATAATGCTAGCAGTAGTAAAAATACTACTCTTTCATTTCTAAAAAGAACAATTGGGGAGTTCTGTTGCTGGATGCAAGTATTTGCACATGAGGTGAATTGCTCACATCCTTAATTTGTGTTTCACGTAGGGTCTTAAGGATGTTAGTACTTCAATTGATAAGGTTAGAGACCTAGTTAGGTACATCAGGAACTCCCCTCAAAGGCTTAAAAAGTTTAAGGATATTAACAAACCTTTGAACAATACATGTGATAAATCCCTCTCTTCAGATGTCCTAACTAGGTGGAACTCTACCTACCTTATGTTGTTTGCTATTTGTCAGTATGTTTCCTCATTTTAAAGATATGAGGATGATGAACCTGCCTTCACTTCTGATATAGGGTCAGCCAATATTCCCTCCCCTTTGGATTGGGAATCTATAGAAAAATGGGTTAGTGTCTTAATTAGTTTTATGAAATGATTGTGACAGTTTTAGGTTCTTTGCATGTCACTTCTAACACTTCCTTTCCTGAAATTTCTGAACTATTGTGTAGGCTAAAACACATGTCTTCATCCTCTGATCCTGAACTGTCTAGGAAGAAATATGAGAACAAAGTATGAAAAATACTGGGGAGATCCTGATAAGATGAACAAACTCATATTTATTTCTACTGCCTTAGACCCAAGAATGAAATTTGAATACATTGAGTATTCTTTCAAAGAAATGTATGGTGTTGAGAAAGGTATTGAATTATTCTGTCATGTCAGGGATGAATTAACTGAGTTATTTCATGAATATGTTACAAAATATGGAATTCAATCTCCATTCCAGTCAGATTCATCCATTTCTTCTCAATCTTCTACATTGTTTGATTCATCATCTATTTCTAAATCTTTACTGAACACTAAATTCAAACAACACAAACTTCAAATCAGAAGGGGGCAAAAAAACTAAACTTCAAATTTTTTATGAGTGAATCAACTTTAGATGTTGAGGATGAAAACTTTGATCTTAAATGGTGGAAGCTAAATTCAGATAGATTCCATGTCCTATCTAAGCTTGCTAGGGATTTGTTTGATGTTCCAATTAGTACAATGGCTTTTGAGAGTGCTTTTAGCACTGATGGAAATGTACTTGATCCCTTTAGGAGTTTTTTAGCTATCAAACTTGCATTTGTTTGTTGTCAAGATTGGCTTAGAGTTTCTAACATGCAAATTTTAATAGAGGAGTCACTGGAAGAACTTGAGGAAATTGAAGAAGGTGTGTTTGCTAACATAAATTCCTTTCTGTTTAATATGCTTAATATTTATTTATTAGAAATAACTTATTTTATCTTAAAATATATATAACTGCTTTTTGTTGGTATAGCCCACTCTCTGGCTGGCTAAAGTTTGTTGCAAGCTATTTGCCTTGCAGTAATTCTCTATTCCCTTCATTGATTTGTTATGATGTTGAGAATTATTGCTCTCTATTTTTACAAGTGTATATACATACTGCTTTGGTGATACTGGAGTGCTTTTATAATTGCTTTTGATTGTGGCATAAGCCCTGGTAAGTGCTTTTGATTGTGGCATAAAACCTGCTACCGTATGTAAGTTCTCTTATACTTGTGTTTTTTTTTTTTGCAATGATGTGATTAAACTACTTTGAAATACCTAGTTATTGTTGAAATAACTCAATTTATCTGTGATGAGCAATTTATTCATTGAGCTATTGAGCAATGATGAAGCTGACCTTTTCTAAAATTGATGAATATTGTGTTGAGTGTATTGGCGAGGCATGTAAATGCTAAATGATTTACAGTTTAACTCTTGCAGCCATGCACCTTGATGAATCTAAAAAACAGAATTTGAGCTCACTTTCTTCTTTTGTTTTTTTAGCAATGATGAAGTTGACACCTTTTTTTAATTTTGATGAATGTTGTGTTGAGTGCATTGGCGAGGCATGTAAGATGTTAAATGATTTGCAGTTTAACTATTGCAGCCATACACTTTGACCATATTCTTCATGAATCTGAAAAAACTCAACATGAGCTCACTTATATAAATATATATTTAGGGAATTGATGAATGCTTCCACATTTTTTTGATATTTCTCAAATACTTTATTGAGTTGCATTGGCGAGGCATGTAAAAAATGTTAAATAGTTTGCAGTTTAACTTTTGAAGTTATTCTACTTCACTGTATTTTGTATGATTCAGAAAACTGCAATCTGAGCCCTTTTTTTTCACCTTTTTTTTGTGCTATTTGTTTTAATTGCAATCTTCTAACTCTATTTTTTTTGTAGGTTTTTGGTATATTTTGTTTCTTTTTTTATGTATATATGTAGAAGAATTTGTATACTTGAAATTTTAAACAATTGCATATCTAGTTTTTTTTTTTTTTTTTGTAAATGGGTTGGGAAGATAAATTAGTTAGTAATTGTAATTTGTATATCATTTTTAGCCCCTTCCTTTATTGACATAATTTTTGTAATTTAATTACTTAAGTTTTTTTTTATCAAATTTAACTTGAGTACTGAAGTTTTATGAATTTTGTATGGACAAACAAAATATATCTTATGCATTTATTTAATTAGGCATTCAATTTATTATATATATAAATGTTTAATTTAAGTAAAAAACCTTCAAAAATCATATTAAAAATTTATTTAATTATTATCTGGAACCGAACCGAACTGAATCAAACTGAAATATTTTAGTCTAAAAAATTCGATTTTCATGACCTATTGGTTTGGTTTTCATTTTTTTAAAAAATTAATTTAGTTAGTTTGCCTATTTTAATGACCGAATTGAGCCGAACCGACCGATGTCCACTCCTAGTGTCACTAAAGCCTTTGTGATCAGAGAAAGAGGGGGAGAAAAAGAATAGAGTTGTGTCTATCAAGCGAAGAAGAAAAAAATTGAAAATAATGGAGATGTGGATGAATTTGCCGGAAAACAATTTCTAAGATGAATGAAAAATCTTAAATGTAAGAATGAGATTAATTGCGCTTTTTAAATGCTTTCGTCCATTTCTTAATCATTCAAAGAAATTGTGAAACATGTGAATGAAGATTGAAATTGAGATGAATTTTTTTGTGGGATTGAGAATTTTATAATGTTAGGTCTCTTTGCTCGATTTTGGAAAAAAAAAACTGAAATAGAAACTCATTTAATAAAAAATATTCATAATTATTATTCGAGGGAACCATTAGCAAATTTCACGTGCATTTAGTTGATATTTAGTTTCATGTGGACTCTACACCATACAGTTACATAGTCTAAAAACTATATAATTGTAACTCCTTTGCTGGACCCATTAGCAAAATTCAAGCGCATTTAGTTGATATTCAGTTTCATATGAATTCTGAACCACACAACTGCATAGTCTAGAGATTATGTAATTGTAACTCAAATTTAATCTCCGCAGGTGCAGGTGTGGTTCTACTCCCTTAAATTTGTTTCTTTGTTCAACCACCAACCCTAATTCTCTCGATAAAAAAAAAAAGCAAAAAAAAAAAAAAAGGCAAAAACAGAGCATTGATTTTTTGCAAAACATTCCCTTACAGTTTTCGGCAAAGGAAGAAAGCCATGCAACCCAAAAAAAAAACCAGCAGAGAAAGATGACATTATAGAGATATAGCAAAGGATAAGAGGATAAGAATGTAGCATCTCAGGTTTATCAAAGAAACGCGACAAAGATGAAATAAGAAAAGCAAAGGAGAAGCAACAAAAAATTAACAACTAAAACTTAGACGAAAAGAGAAAATCCATGCCTGAGATGATTCCCGGTCATTGGTCGTCTGCAAGGAGCAAATATAGTTGGAGAGAGAGATATGAAGGATGAGAGGCAGCAGAGAATAAGTAAGAAGAAGATGTATTTATTTTATAAAATCCCTAAATTCAATTTCTGAAACGCAAGTAAAAGAGAGAAATGTGTTTCACAATTTTTAAAATTTACAGAAACGGCACGGAAACATTTCGTGCAGGTATTAGTGTCATTTCCGCATTTCCGAAACGTCGAAACTGCTCTTGAACTACGTTTCCATGCATCATAGACTAAATCTTAATAATTTTCGAAATTGAAGACTAAAAATAAACTTAAGAATCTGGGCTCCAATCTCCCCGCGAAGCACTTGTTCTCGTATTTCTTCAATTTCTTGTCTGTGGCTACCGAAAAACAAAAAGAGTCTGTGCCCACTTTTTGTTATGTTTTTCATTAACCTAAGAAACCAATGACCAATCATCTCATCCAAAAATGGACAAAGAAAACTCAGCATTTTCATATGATAATCTTTAATAATAAATGGGCTGCACTTTTATATTATAAGCCTAACATATAAAGTATTTTACTTGAAATAGTTACTAAATAATTGACTTACACTAAAAGGTTCTAAATTTATTGGAGACATTTAAGCGGTTATAAATAGGGAACTAAAAATTATTTTATATAAGTATTTTATGGTGTAGTTAAACTGCTAAGATTACTTATTGAAATACATTTTAGATTAGATTGAGAGTTTTTTCTTTTAATTTATGTGAGAATGATGATATAATAAATTGTGATATTTACGATTTAATTGTATTATAATTATTTTCTCATATAGCAAAGAAAATAGATCTCTCTGTGGAACCACGTAAATCTTGGTGTTATTATTTTTCGTAACCTGGTTTATTTTCTTGTATGCTTATTAAATTATTTTATTTGATTTTTTTTCTAACAAGTGGTATCAAAGCTTGTTGCAATCGATATTTAACAAGTATGGTAGGAGGTTCATCACTTTTTTACTATTAAAAAGTTTGATGGAAAAAGTAATTTCACTCTTTGGCAAAAAATGATGAAAAACCTCCTAGTTCAACAGGACTTAGCAAAAGCATTGAAGGGAAAGGAGAAGAGTAAACCAGAAGAGATGAGCGATGAAAATTGGAAGGAGGTAGAGAAAAGTGTGTGAGTACAATACATTTTCACATTGCTAATAATATTTTAAATAATCTTATAGAGGAGACTTCTGGCGTAGAGATTTGGGACAAACTGAAAAAGATTTATTTGACTAAAAGTTTGACTAATAAATTGCATCTAGACCAGAGATTATATAGGCTGAGGATGGTGGAGGATGGAAATCTGGTGGAGTAAATGAATGAATTCAATAGTATCTTAGATCAATTGAAAAAGATTGATGTTAATATTGAGGAAGAAGATAAGGTGATAATGCTTCTTTCCTCACTCTCCCTGACTCTTATAAGAATTTTGTTGACTCGTTGATTACTGGTAAGAATACTTTGACCATGGATATTGCACAAGTGTAATTTATTTATCTCCAAACTAGAAGAAAAACTAAAAGTGAGGAAAGAGAATGCGATGCATTAGTTTCTTAAGGTGCGAGTCAGAGAGGGCGGTCACATGATAAGAGTAGATCTTAGCGAGGCAAGTCTATATCCAATGTCAAGAATTTGGATGACATTCAATGCTTCAAATGTAAAGAGTATGGACACTACGAAAAGAATTGCTGAAAGGGCAAGAAAAATCAAAACAATGAAGAGAATGTGATTTCTCTTGCTTGGGATGATGAAGATGCCCATATGGTCATCTAAGATAATGATTTATCTTCTTGTGATAATTAGTTTTTAGATTCTTGATGTGTTCATCATATTTTCTCCATGATGGATTATTTTGATACACTCCAAAAATGTATGACTAGAACATTAAAATTAAATAATAATTCTAAGCTGAAAATCATGAGTGTTGGAGGTGTTAGAATCAAAATGTATAATGGAGAGGTGAAGAAGATGAAAGCAAACTCTGAATCTTTGATTGAAATCTTTAAATCTTCCCAAAAAGGGACTCTAATGAAACTCCTCCGATTCTCTTTAAAAATAAGTCTTAAAACCTTCATATAGTATATCTTTAAGGACTAGGGTAAAACTTGAGTATTCAACCTCTAAAATATCCTAAAGACTTCTAAATTGAGTTTGAACAAGAATTGTAATCAAAATCGAAAATAAATCACTCAAAACTTATACTAGAAATTGCACTAGTTAAAATGTCTATATTGTGAGCCAATTTTGGACCATAAAATGATGGATTTATATTTTGTGGTCTTCAAGAGTTATAGCTCTTCCTCTTAGGTTTCTAATGCTATCTTAACCGCCTCAATTGGATATCTCTAGCTCAAGTTATGCTCAAAATACTTCAAGGTGTCATTTTCAATGGGTGAACCACGGGCCTAGCTCCACCCGTGGATACAATCTGGATAGAAAATCTCAAATTTTGATCAAAAAATTACTTGGATTGAAGGATAGTAGCTTTTGAAGGGTAGATTCACGGATGTGGCCCACCCTATGAAAATAATTTGGACCTTCTTTTTGCTTTGATTCTCCTCAAACAATGAGGTCGACATTTGAACTTTCGTTATTGCTTCAATACTTGCTCAAAATGCATCCCAAATTGCTAATTCCAAGATCAAATCACCATGGCATCTAAAAATTTCAAGAATTTCTAAAAATAACCTATAAACACACTTGAACACATAAATCAAATTCAATTTAAAGTAAAAACTAATAGAATTCAAATGCAAAATGTAAGTAATATACGCATATATCAATATTGGACTTTATGAGATTTAGTTACAATGATAAAGATGAAAGTCTAAGGGTTATTCAAGGTCCTTTGATTCTAATGAAAGGGAAGCTATATCAAGGGGTATACAATCTAGTTGGTAGCACAGTGAAGACCTCAAGTGCTGTTTGGAAACATGGTGCACGTAAAGGAAATAATTTTTAGATGGGAGATGGTTGTAAATATATGGAACCTACTAGTAATAAGGTGGAAAAATTGAGGTCTATCTCTAAAGTTAAATAGAGCTAATGATTGGACTTCAGCTACATATGGTATATTAGCCATGTTTGGAATTAGGGTGTGGGATCGAGTTTTGATTCGAGTGTGTAGTTGGGTAATTAAGGCCAATATGGTATTTTTAAAATTTAAGTCAAGGTGGAGATTGTTAGGTAGTTGACTTAAATTGGAATTTTATTTCCTATTTGGAAAAGAGATAACCATCTTATATATCATGAAATTTGGAATAACTTTCAATTATACCCTAAACTAAAATCACTTGCAATTTATGGTATGAAATTTGTAATCCCTTTCAAATCTATCCAACTGGACACGTGGCACATGATGTGCCCGTCACATACCTCACTAATTAAGCTTCAGCATATGCCATATGGGTAGATTTGAAAGCGATTACAAAGTTCATAGCATAAATTGAAAGTGATTTTAGTTTAGGGTATAATTGAAAGTTTTGCCAAAGTTCATGGTATAAAGGATGGTTTTTCCTTTGGAAAAAGAGTATTTTTCTATTTAGGAAAGGTTTTAGTCTTTTATTTGGAGTAGTTATCAAGTAATTAACTTGGAATAGGAAATTCTAAATTTGTTGGATAAGTTTAGGTTGTTATGAATAGGAAACTAAAGACTTATTTTATGGGAGAAGTATTTTTGGAGTATGGGCAAACACTTAAGTGTTACTTCTTGAAACATTTTTTAGATTTGGTTGAAATTTTTTTCTTCTAGTTTATAGTTTTTTTAAATGAGGATTTTCTAGTTTATGTGAGAGGGGAAATACAATAAACTATGGGATTTACAATTTACTTATTGATACCACTCAGCCTTGGCTTGGTTCGGCCCCAACAACATACTTGGATCCTGACCGAACCATGTCCTACCTGAATCCAAGGCTCACAACAAGTTTTGTCCTTTAGTGACCTTCGGGGTTCGGGTCCCACAGTAGACAGGTGTCACTGGTCCCATGGAAAGGTATACTGCAAAGTGCCCGGACCTGACACGTGTCCCCTTCCACAGGATTTTGACCCTATAAAAATAGATCTTAGCAAATCATACGAGGTAAGATCACTCAATACTTTCCTCACAACCAAACACCATACACTGTGTTCCATTTGAGTTCAAACCCGTCACTGACTTGAGCGTCAGAGGGTTATCGCCGGGCACAACGTTCGGCCACCCCTGACCAGTACCTTTTCTGTGCAAACTAATTCCAGCTCGACCAGAGCCACCCAATCCTAGCGTTGGCCAAGACCCATACGCATCAATTATTATTATTATTA
>CAOJBK010508002.1:0-10164 GCA_948294925.1 Codiaeum variegatum | reverse complement strand
CGAGATTATAAAGCTTACCTAAAAAGGAGGTCAGAGGAACTGTCCTTACCTAAAAAGGACATCGAGATAATTGATCTTAACTAAAAGGGAGGTCTGAAAAATGGACTTTACCTAAAATGAAGGTCATATAACTAGATCTTACCTAAAAGGGGGGCTATATAAATAAAAAATAGTTAAAATAATAAAAATAGACCTTAACTAAAAGGGAGGTCTAAAAAATTAACCTTACTTAAAAATGAGGTTAAGATAATGAAACCGACCTTACCTAAAAGTGAGATCAAAAAATTAATCTTATTTGAAAGGGAGGTTAAAATAATTGACCTTACCTAAATGAGAGGCCAGATAAAGTAGCCTTACCTAAAAAGGAGGTTAAGATAATGAAACTGACCTTACCTAAAAGGGAGGTCGGATAAATTAGCCTTACCTAAAAGGGAGTTCAAGATAATGAATTGACCTTTCCTAAAAGGGAGTTCAAGATAATGAAGTGACCTTACCTAAAAGGAAGCTTAGATAAGCTAGCCTTTGAAGGGTAGGTCAAATAATCAAAGTAGTATACTCATTAAAGGAAAAAAAAAAGATAACACAGAAGCGAAGACAATATAGCCATACAAGGACAAAAATGATAACATCATAAAAAGTCTATCTCATTACACAAAAAAAATATTACATGAATGGGCACAAAAAAAGAAAATTCTTTGCCCCTTGAATTATATACAACAAAGTTAAAGGTTGGTGATTTGAATCAAGGAAACGGTAGCACAAGGATTTGTAGTCTCGGCATCCTGAACCTCAAGATATGATGTGATGGGGTCAGGAGCCACCACATTTGTTAGATTGGCTTGGGAAAGGTCCATTTCAGGTCAGCTAAATCAAAAGTGGGCAGCTCTTCTTCTTCATCATAGGGGAGAATATCGTTCAAAAATTATACCTCAGTCTCCCCCCATTTCTCATTTATAGCAGATATAACACTACGATGATAAGCATTCATAGCCTCTCTCGCGCCGTTAATGGCATCTTGCAACTCATCCTCCAGCCAGATTAACTTGGTAGCACACTGTTGACAATCCTTCCTAGAAGATTCAAGATGTCAACTTGAGTCCTCCTTCTCTTTCTTGAGTGCCTCCCAAACTACATTTTAATCTTTAAGCTTATTTATTGTAAGCTTCAATTCCTGCTCTAGATTTCAATCCAACTTGTAAGGGATTGACACTCCTCCTCTTTGTCCTTCAGATTCTTCTTCACTCCAATAAACCACCCATAAAGATTTTCTTCAAGGTTAATATCCCAAGCAAATATAAGCTTATTAGATAGGATAAAAGGTAAAAATAGGACAAAGAAGCATAAAAAGATAATATATATACCATTTGGGAGTACTAGGTGGGTAGGTAAAAACACTAGCCATCTAACAGTTTTTTCAATTCCTACATGTCCTTAAGTAATATCAAACTTAGAGATGAAGTAAGCCATCTTAGCATCTTGCAAACTCGCCTCCTCCCTGAACTGCTCCAAGATGACAACATCGAGATCGTGAGGATCTTTAAAAAAAGTCATCTTGATGAGACCTTTTCTCTACAGGAAGATCCCCCTCAGGCGCATCCCATTTTGTTGGTATCTTGCCAATAATGCCCTTGTCTTTTGAAGATCGGGCAATAGACACCTCAGATAATTGGGGGATAGTGGCCTTGGAGGGAGCAGTTTTCTTAGTCACCTTAGGAGGTGGCAGAGGAATAGCCTATGAGCTCGACCCCTAGGCTTGAAGCTTTCAACACTTTTTGAGGAAAGCTATGTTCATAGCCTTCTTTATAGTTGCATCACAAAATAACACTTAGTTAAAAATCAAAGAAAGAGATAAGAAAATCAGACTGATACTTACTAGGGGTTAGAGTTCAAGATATACCCTTTCGAGTCCTTCACTTGACCATTAAACCAATTGTCAAACACTTTTATAACATCTGAATGGTCTCGAGGCATGTTTAAAGTCATGGATTAATACACCTCTGGCCACTCTGGTTGCTCGGATCACCTTAATCCTCTTTTCCTCCTCTAAGGTCATCGGGCGTAAATGGTTTTTGTATTGAATTTTGGGCTGGAGGTTCCATTCGCAAGGGATTACATGTAGAGAATCATGACATATTAGGAAAAACCTTTATTTCTAATTTTTCTAAAGGAATAACCATCTCATATATCATGAGCTTTGAGTTAAGTTTCAATTATATCCTAAACTAAAATCTCTTGCCATTTATGCTATGAACTTTGTAATCCCTTTCAAATCTACCCAACTAAACATGTAGAACATGTTGAAGGACATATGATGAAGCGTGCCACTTACTCCACTAAGTAAGCTTCAACATGTTCTACATGTTTAGTTGGGTAGATTTGAAAGGGATTACAAAGTTCATAACATAAATTGCAAGTGATTTTAATTTAGGAGATAATTAAAAGTTGACTTAAAATTCATGTTAACCAAGATGGTTTTCCCTTTTCTAAAAGCCTTCAGGGTTTGGTGAAGTGTAAAAAATTTTTGACCTTCATCTTGATATTTGATTAAGTCCAAATTTTGAGACATGGGCATCAATTTAAATAAAGCTTAGGACTACCTTGGATTTAGCTCAAACCAATTCTGATAAGCAAATATCTAGTAATACTTTAGAGCTTTATAAGTGTTGGGGTGCACCTAGGTAATGGAGATATTATACTCTACAAGAAAATCCAACTCCAGATCGGATAAAGCAAACCTCAAACCCGAGTATAAGGCCTTTTCATATAATACTCTACTATAAGTGTTGGACCTAAAGTCACTGCGAGTATCCTTGGCAGGAGCCAACAACTCGAGCCCAGCACGAATTCAAAATCTAGCTCGGATTCATAGAAAACCATCAATTGTAATAACACTGCCTAAGGTTTTAATGGAATTATCAAGGACGTTGGTGGAGGAAAGATGGGTAGAGTCAAGTTGAATGACTTCAGTAGGAGAAGCAGGATCTTCAACCCTCATAGTTGAATTATCATGGTACTGTTCTACCTCTATTTGAAGGTCATCATCCTCTTCTTGGGGATGGATGACAAAAAGTGGCTGTTCTGATTTAAGCAACCTCATTTCTAAAGAGGAGGAGGAGGATGAATCATTGGTGAAGGCTTTGGGAATTGGAGGAAGATATTATAAATGAAATAAAAATGAAAATTCACTTACTAATGGAATTGAGCAGAAAATAAAAGGTTTTGAAAATGAAATGTTGGTAGTAGAGAGTGATAAATGTAAGAATGACAGAAATAAACGAAAAGAAAAGAACAAAGAAGAAGGATCTGGAATTCAAACTAGCCAATAAGAAAATGACACATGGAAATCTTGTGAAACTACGACTCCTTTATTGGCATGCTTTACTAACAGGGATGCCATTCCAGGAAAATAATTAATAGGCCTCGTAAACTTAATGACATGCCAGTTGTATAGGATGATGAAGCGACACAGATAAAACAGGTGGAGTTTTTTGAAGTTTTTAAATCCGAATTAGGGGGAACATGTGATGACTACCAATCTAAAACAGATACTCAAAGTGACCTTATATAGGTCACCATATTTCAGATCATCTAAAGAGTCGATCTAAGAGTCATCTCGGACACACCTCTCAAATAGGTGGGTCGAATTCTAAGTCCGATCCTGACAAGTCCCATACTTCGGAGTATCTCGAAGTCCTAGAACATATCCTTAAATTGTTGGACGAAATCCCAACAGAATAGGTAGTAGGGTCTTATCTGAAAATCTTTCCTCAATAGACGTGGACTCCTAATACGAAACTATTATGCAGACTCCTATATAAACTGCAATAACTGATATTAGAGAAGATCGAACTCTAATTATTCTAAAACTCTAATATTCTGTAACTTTCCAACTAAAATCATCATTAATTAATGACAAAGCAGAATAGTCCAGTAGTAGACACATGATATCTATACTCTTAGATCGTGAGTTCGAGTCACACTCCATCTCTCTTTTGGCAAAAAAAAAACAGTAATTAATTAATAATATCTACTACCACTATAATTCATATTTTGATAATCTTTGCACTATCAAGAAAATATATACAATTAGAGTCGGTAGAAGAACGTGACTTATTATTTATATTATTTGGAAAAAAAATGAAAAAGACTAATAATTTGTATTTAAAAGTAAAATAATTTGCAAGTGGGTGAGTTGGCGCTCATGGCAGACAGGTCCAATAATTAAATAGAATTTGCATTTATTTGTCAGTGTATCACGTGTTAAATGAGAAATTGATATGGGAAAATGAATATTTATAAATTATAGTATAAAATAATTGATTATTTTTTTAACATATTGTTTTTTCCCCCAAAATTTTAACATATTGGTTGCTTAAGTAAAATCATTATAAAATTCGTATTATGAAGCCCTAGTTTAAAAATTAATACACCTGCTACCAACTAATATTTAATGTGATGTTTATCTCCAAAAGATTTGAATAAAACTTTTATAATTGGATTGAGCTAACCTACACTATAGAAAATGGTCAGAAATGGTTGAACGGATATTCGACGTAAACTTTATAATAGTCAAGTCAGTATGAAAGATGAGTCAAGGAGAAAACTCTCTAGAAATGGATTCAGTGATCTTACCTGTGTGAGGTGCTAAAAAGGGTATTTATAAGATTAGGTTCATATAGTTTGGACACTTGTCCACGTTAGGTAGGTTGCAAAATACCATTGATGGGTCTGTGACATGACCAGAGGGTTGGTAAGTGATGTAGACAATTATCTCTGTCAGACGTCCGGACCCTGAATGCTAACAGGCAAGGTCTTCGAGAGTTCAAGTGAGTAACTAGCGTGAGTCGGGCTATTGTTGGTGCCAAACCATACCCAAATCATACTCATGTGAGCCCATATCAATAGTCACCCCGAAGCACTAGCACTCGAAGGCTGTAAGGCTCAAAGAGTGCTTTAGAAGAATTTGCTAAATCTAACGAAGGGTATTTCTGCTTGGGCGATCAACTTGAATTTCAAAATTCGAATAGGGAAATGCCCAAAGTTCACATCTCTTTTCAACCATTTGGGCTCGACCTTCCACTACTGAATATGTCATTTCATCTGACCCAAAAGGGATGGTTGCGTGTTTCCAGGTACGACGCCTTCATTGTCGCCAATCTCTTTACGCCACTTGTCAAAACGGTCGGGGACTTTTATGATTGCTAATGAATGGTTGGGCAATTATGAGCTTCCAAGTGTCGTAACATTTTTTGAAATTAATGCACCCTTTCGTAGTTTAGAAAAGCTTGTTCTCTTCTTCATTGTCTTCTTTCTGCTTCCGCTACTTCTTCTTGCTTAAGCTTTCTAGTATTATGCTTCTTGTTCTCAGTCTACTATCTTATTCTTCTTCAATTTTCCTGATTTTTCCTTCCTTTAAGTCGACAATGGTTGCTTCTAAGGGAAAGAAGGCTACCACTGAGCAGGAAAAGGCTAGGAAATAAACTAACGCTGATGACACCCCTACTTATCTTAACCAAGTGGTACGACCATATATGGGGAAGATAGTACACATGTCATTTGGGTTTGGAGCTTTTTTAGCAAAATATTGATGTCGTGGTAGAGCATATCAAGGTCACCAGCCCTTCTATTGATGACATAATCTTCTCCACTAATACTCTGGTTGAGGTTGCCAAGGGGCCCAAAGATTATGTTTGGTATTTAAACCATATGATTTGAGGGTTGTTATTTCCTCCTTCACCCTTCTTCTACAAAGTTTTCAACTACTTTGGGGTAAACCCTATGATGATCACCCCCAATTCTATTGCAGAAATACACTACTTTGAGGTAGTTTGCTATACCCTTGGGATAGATAACTCCTTTGCGAAGATGTTTCACATATTCTTCAACATCTGTCCCTCTTCCGGTGTTTATCTATATTGCTTTCAGAAGAATCCTCTCCGTTCCTTGTTTGGCAGCAAGGAGAACAAGGTTGACGATTAGAAGAATAAGTTCTTCTCTGTTGGGGTTATTAAGGCTTTCAAGAAAGGAGAAGTGGGGTTCAGCTTCCCTGGCACTTATAGGGGGAAGAGTAACACAGTGAAGTTCAAGAAAGGTATATCTACTATCGATGCTGATGGAATTCGAATCCTAACCTCCTGTGGTTGTAAGTTTGATAGGGGGTCCATATTGGAATGTTCTTTTCTATTGAAGTTGGACAGGTCTTACACTCGACCTCGGAACATTCATCGATGTTTAGGTGATCACAACAGCTTTCCATTCTATCTTCCTCTCTCTTTCTTTTTATTCTTTATGATTTTATCTGACTCGGCCTGACTTGCAGTGCCACTGCTTATGGGGAAGGCTAAGGATACTCTGAAGGACTTGGTCATCCAGATGAATGGGTTACATGCTCCCACCAATCTACACCTTCTTGCTGTCAATAACAAGACTTTTCTACCCATCTGATGCTTTCAGACTAGGATACAAAAGATGCGAACCCAAGAAGAGTATCGAGCTGCTATCAATTCCCATATCTGGAATGTCGAAGTTACTGAGTATCGATACTTAAAAAAAATTAAAGATGGGATGAAGGGTTTGGATTCTTCCTCTAAGACAGACCATAAGGCTGCCGATGTTGCTGCTGATGAGGGTAGAGAGGAAGTGGTCCAAGAGGTATGTGGTGAAGTTACAGAGGATATCTCAATGCAAGAGGTAGTCGAGGAAGGTGAGGAGGAGGAGGTTGAAGAAATGCCTCTAGCTCGGAGGAAGGGTTGTGCTACCATTACTGAAGCTTCCTAGCTCGTAGGTGCTATGGTTGTGGACTTTGAGGGGGTGGTAAACTGAAGCGTAAGTTTGATGCTCACCCTCAAACTATTGAAGTGAGGAGACCCAAAAAATTGAAGAAGGGGCCTTCAAGGGCTGTGACTGTCGAGGCCAGAGTTGAGGAGGTGCCAGAGATTAGTGCTGAGGAAGTGCTTGAGGATGAAGCTGAAGAGGCTCTTTTTTGGGGAGGAAAATAGAGGAGCTATCACATGGAGGTTCGGCGCGACGTCATTGATAACTTGGTGTTGAGCCATCAATGGTTCGCCAAGGTACACAGTCAGGTGCTAGAATTTCTTGAGTCTATGGCCATAACTCAAGGCTAATTCAATAAGCTAATGAACCAGTATTACTAGCATGTCCATACAGTTTAGGATGGGAGCCTATTAGCTGATCAATATCGGAACTTCTATAAGATTCAACCTTCTGATGTAGCTAATAATCTGACTAAGTGGAGCTCTATGACTCCCACTGTTATTTCTAAGGCTATCCATGCTGGTAAGGAAATTGCTACTGCTTTGAGGAAGGTTCCAACGCCTCCATCACCTCTAGTATCTTGTGAAGGGCTTTCTACTCAAGTTGCAGTGAACGAAGGTCCTGAGTCACTTAAGGACCGACTATTTAAAGGTATGAATATCAAGACTTCAACCTTTTATTGTTCTTCTCTTGAATCTTCCCCTCCTCCTTCTATTTCTCCTTTGCACGAGGTAATTCAGAGGTTGGCAGAGGAGTGGCATAGGAGAAGGCATGCCTTCACCATCCCTCCTCTCAAAACCATCCATCCTGAACCTCATAAGGAGAGGAGAGGCATTCTGCCAAGAGGTTTAGATCTCGTCTATTTGGCAATATTATGGCCTTTCCCTTTTTCTTTCTTTTTACTGATTTTGCACTATGCTTGTTTTAACCATGTAGCTTTATATTCAGAGGGTGGGGCATCTGAGACCGAGGCTGAGCGCATTACCGAGGGAGCTGAGACTAGCGCTCATTAGACTTCTGTAGTCCTTGAGTCACTCAACATGAGAGAAATAATGGAGGCTCAAGGTGCTCGAGGTGCCATGAAGTCTATAGTGAAACTTGCCCAACTGCCTCATGCTATTTCGAGATCAAATCTCGAGGTTCCCGAAGTCGACCCTTCCTCAGCCTTTCTCTTATTGGAGGACGTCCCTCGAGTGGTGTCTCCTACTATCGGCACTGTTACTAGCAAAGGTGGGGATGATCCATGTTTTACAGTGGGTACGGGTGACTGTTGAGGTTCCTGATCCAGATGGGAGGGTCCACATAGACATCTATGGTGAGAGCCTCCCTATTCCTTTTACATTTGGGGGGACAATCTCCACAAGGATGTTGATGGACCTTTTTATGAACTCGGTTGGAGATGGATCCTTTTGTCCTTGGGGTTTTGATGTGCCCGTTAATCAAATACCCTACACAATGAAGGTACTCTTGTTCCTCCTCTTCTCTTGATTATTCTTTTCCTCTTTTCTCAACATTATCACATTCTTGTTTTGCATTATAAGAGCTCACCGCTCGTATGGAGGGGTTGCTAACCGACCTTAACAATGATCAAAATTTGATCTCTCTCCCAGACAAGGAAGTAGCTAGTCTTAAGGAAGGATTGAAGGAGAAGGAGAGGGATTT
The DNA here is from genome assembly GCA_948294925.1 of Codiaeum variegatum. Lineage (NCBI taxonomy): Eukaryota > Viridiplantae > Streptophyta > Magnoliopsida > Malpighiales > Euphorbiaceae > Codiaeum > Codiaeum variegatum. The sequence continues at coordinate 1,728 of CAOJBK010508002.1, read as the reverse complement.
GAGCTAGAAGGAATAACTTCTAAAGGATCACCTAGCTGAGTTGGAGTCCCTTCAAAAGAAACATAAAGAGTTAGAGTCTGATGCTGAGTTCTTAAGACAAAAGGTAGAGGGCTTAGAGGTTGATAATTTAGGGTTCAGGGAGAGGCTGCAGAAGATATCACATGATGCCAAGAACTCTAGTAAGGTGGAAAACATCATAAAAAAGAAACTGGAAGTTTTAATTGACAAGCTACACCAAATTCTCAGGGATGAGGTTTGAAAATTCATTAAGTCTGGCTTTTTCAAGGGTTGACATAGTGTTGAAGTCACCCAAAGTGACATTGAGTGCTACAACATGGATTTGAAGGCTGTGTTCGCCCAGTTTCCTGAGGCCAAGAACCGTTTTGCCTTACTACCTTATGATGGTGTGCCTGACATCCAATTGTCTGAATACCTTGACCAAATAGGTCCTCCGATCTCTCCTTTATGGACCGAATCTCTGCTATTTATGAAAAGCCTATAGGTCCTCCTTCTGGGAGTTCGACGTCTGCTCCTAATTCAAATCCAGAAGACAATCTTCCCATCAACACTTTCCTTTCAAGCCAAGGCCCAGAGTAGACTCTACGAGGTCTCCCGAGCCATGAAGTTTTCTTTCCTCTTTGTGATTATTATATACAATAGCCATACACTTTTTCATTTTTTTATGGCCTCTCGATGGGCCTTTTTGTAATTAAATTTGATTATAAAGATTAATATAATTTCCTTTTGTTTATCTCTGATCTCTTGTGTTTGGTTCTTCTCTTCTTTTCCCCTATCTTCCTTTATGAGTTCAACGCCTTCTATATATTTTACTTTGCACTTCTATTAGAGCTGTTTTAACTTATTAGTTTTTGTTTTCATATTTTGTTTTGTTGGTTATATTTTTCCTTTTGGAAATTTCTGGCCATGAGGGTCCTTCTTGATGGCTTAGCCCGTTGTGACCTGGGTATCCCTTTTAAAGGGATCCTTGCCTACTAGGTAGGGCTCGGTGCCGCGGTTCATCAGGGCTTCGGTGCCCATCCTTGGAGGGTCTTTCATCGATCCAGTTGGGATTGGCGCCTCGGCGCCTCAAGGTCATGGTGCCCTCCTTGGAGGGTTTTTTATTAAGGTCTTAGTGCCCCCATAGGAGGGTCATTCACCAGTTCAGCTGGGCTTGCTGCCTTAACTTATTAAGGTCTTGGTGCCCCCCTTGGAGGATCTTTCGCTAGTCAAGCTGGGTTTTGTGCCTCAGCTCATCAAGGTCTTGGTTTCCCCCTTGGAGGGTCTTTCTCCAGTTAAGCTGGGCTTGGTGCCATGGCTATCGAGGTCTTGGTGCCCCCTTGGAGGGTCTTTTGCTAGTCAATCTGGGCTTGGTGCCTCGACTCATTGAGGTCTTGGTGTTCCACTTGGATGGTCTTTTTCCAATCATGCTAGGCTTGGTGCCTCAGCTCATTGAGGTCTTGTTGTCCCCCTTGGAGGGTCTTTTACCAGTTAAGCTAGGCTTGGTGCCTCGACTCATCGACGTCTTAGTGCCCCCCTTAGAGGGTTGTTTGCAAGTTAAGCTGGGCTTGGTGCCTCGACTCATGGAGGTCTTGGTTGCCGGGGGGGGGGGGGCGGCGGCGGGGGGGGGGGGGGGGGGGGGGGGGGGGGGGGGGGGGGGGGGGGGGGGGGGGGGGGGGGGGGGGGGGGGGGGGGGGGGGGGGGGGGGGGGGGGGGGGGGGGGGGGGGGGG
>CAOJBK010507543.1:0-12696 GCA_948294925.1 Codiaeum variegatum | reverse complement strand
TATATATATATATATATTAGAAATTGTGCATTTTGAGATTTTAAGATTAACACTTGGAGTATAAATACTTCCTTAATCCACAAATCTCTCATTTTGCCTCTTTCAATTTCTCTCTCCACTCAAACTCTCTCTGCCTCGTCTCTCTTTTAGGGTTTTGAATCACAACCCTTTGTGGTTCAGATAAGGAAGCCATTTTTCATTGCTTTTGTTCTTTGAGAACAAATCTTATCTCCTCATTTCCCTTCATAGACCTTTAAATCCCTTTAAAAAATCCCTCTTGAGTCTCAGATAGTGATAAATATCAAATAAAATGGTGGATGCATATTAACAATGCGGTTTCAATTCATTCTCACCTTCTAAACTATTGGAATTCTTGGTGAATACCCTGCATGTGTTCAAAATCTAAACTTCAGTGCTTGTGTTGGGTCTCAGTGAGAAAGGTAAGCAATAAAATCATATTCGTTTATTTTATTTCATTTTTTAAAAAAAAATCATTATAAATATAAATCTAACACTTTTATTGGTATTTTTCTGTTTCAGGTTCTTTACTCTAGATTTTGAATAGATTTTGGTGAATGAAACCAGATCTGTTAAGTGCCGGAGTCTAGTAAACAAGAAGGTAAAATGTTTTCTATTTTATTTTAATTTAATTTTTATAATTTTATTATTGGGATTTTTGTACATAGAAACCCTAATTTTAAAACTAGGATTTTAATTTAAAGAAACCATAATTTTAAAATTAGGATTTCTGTAAATAGAAACCCTAACTTTAAAATTGGAGGTTCTGTGAATTGAAACCCTAATTTTAAAATAGGGTTTCTTTTCACAGAACTGCCAATTTTAAAATCAGGGTGTCTATTCACAGAAACTCCAAGTTTAAAATTACGGTTTCTTTGAATTAAAACCCTAAATTTTAAATTAGGGATTCTATTCAATTTAGTTATTTTGTTGATTTGAATTTTATTTCTATTAACTAGGTTCTGTTTACAATTAAATAGATTTACTACATGTAAATCTATATATCTAGGGTGAAATTCATTAGTACTAAGTCTCAACACATTTAAGGTAATTATTTTAATTTAATGTTGTTAATTTTATTGTATTTTCATATTAATATTAGTAATTCTTGTACTAATTACTTTCTATGTATTTTTTACAAGGATTATAAGGGTGTTTCTTTTCTTGGTTGTGGTCATTATCTGAGTTTTCTCTCTTAAGTAAGTATTTAAACTTTGCTTAAGAGTTTTTTTTATGTTATTATTTTTTATTAATGATATGTTACTGACTAATTTGTATCTTGTGTTTATTATTATATAGATGTCAAATAAAGTGGAAGATGATGGATCCAATGGCAATCCTGCCAATGAATCTAGTCATACTCCACCTGGTGGATGCAATACTGCTAATGAGGTGGGAGCAAACCCAATAGCTCAACCTCAAAAGAAAAGAAAGCAAATGAGCAGAAGGTCTGTTATGTGGTAGAACTTTAATGAATCTCAAGATTCAGTAGGTAATTTGATTATTGTGTGTAAATATTACCCTATAACATATTAGGTTGATCCTAAGAGAGATGTCACTTCTAGCATGAGAAATCGTTTGGGTAGATGCCAAGGTCAACCTTGTAGTAAAGATGTTCGGCAGAAAATATTAACTTTGTCTCAAGTTGGGAAAACTAAGGAAAATGTGGGTGCTCATATTGGCCAGTTAGGATCATGGAAATTTGATCAGGGTAGATTAGAGATGCTCGGGCTAGGATGATCATTGTTGATGAACTTCCCTTCAAGTTTGTTGAAGGTGAAGGTTTTAATTATTTTTGTGGTGAACTTTGTCTTATGTTCAAAATACTCTCTAGGAGAACAGTTACTAGAGACTGCTACGATAAATTCCTAGCAGAAAGAAATCTCTTGAAAACTTTTTTGAAAAACAACGTTCAAACTATCTATCTTACCATTGATGTCTAGACTAGTATCTAGAGAATTAAATACATGTGTGTCACTGGACACTTTATAGACAATGAGTGGAGGCTTAGAAAGAAAATATTGCTATTCATTCATGTTAGTAGTCATAAAGGTGAATACCTTGGTAAGGCCCTTGAGTCTACAATTATTGATTGGAGCCTTAACAATGTATTCACTGTCACGGTTGACAATGCTAGTAGTAATGATACTGCTATGGCTTTTTTGGAAAAAAAAAAGAATGATGAACTGAGGTAACACTTTATCTGAGTGTAAATATTTGCACATGAGGTGCATTGCACATATATTGAATTTAGTTGTACAGGAGGATTTGAAAGATATAAGTATTTCTGTTGAGAATGTGAGGGATTTAATTAGGTATGTGAGGAACACTCCTCAAAGGTTGAGGAAGTTTAAGGAAATTAACAAGTTATTGGGAAACCCTAATAAGAAGTCACTAAGTCTAGATGTCCCAACTAGGTGGAACTCAACCTACCTAATACTTACTATTGTCTGTTTGTATCAATCTTCTTTTGAGAGATATAAGGATGATGATGCATCCTTGGTTTCTGATTTGGGTGGACGCTCAAATATTTCTAACCCATTAGATTGGGCTTGTTGTAGAAAAATGTTAGGGTGCCTTGAGTCTTTTTATTACTTGACTCTTAAGGTGTCAAGGTCTTTATATGTCACTGCTAATACATTCCTCCCTGAAATATCTAACCTATATTGTAAGCTTAAAAGTATGGCATCTAATCTTGATATTGATATCAAAACTTTGGGACAAAACATGCTTTATAAGTTTGAAAAGTACTGAGAGGATCCTGAAAAAATGAATAAAATGATATGCTTTGTAACTGCTTTAGATCCCAGTCTGAAACTAGGATACATTTCTTATTCTTTCAAAGAAATTTATGGGGAATCTAATAGGTCTATGCTTTTTATTGATGTTGAGTTAACATTGCATGATTTGTTTGTTGAGTATAATGTTAAGTATGGGACCCAAACATAATCTTCTTCTCAATCTTCTTAAACATCCCAAATAAATTTTTCTGACTCTCTTTCTCTCATTGGGAAGTCCCTTTTGAAGGCCAAATTTAAGGCACATCAATTAGAAATGAGTGGGGGCAAAAAAATGAGCTTCACACTTATCTTGATGAGGCTATATTAGATTTGGATGATGATCTTGAGTTTCATATTTTAAAATGGTGGAAGCTCAATAGTGATAGGTTCCCTGTGCTGTCTAAACTTGTTAGAGATGTTATAGTCATTCCTATTAGTACATTTGTTTCTAAAAGTGCTTTTAGCACTGGAAGTAGGGTCATTAATCCATTTAGAAGCTTACTCACACATAAGTTAGTGGAGGCCTGATTTGCTGTCAAGACTGGCTTAAGGTTTATAAGCCAGACTCAATTGAGGAGTCCCTTAATGAGCTTGAACAAATGGACTCAGGTTCATTCTATTAACTTTTACTTTAATATTTTTATTCCATATTTGAATGAAAACGTGCTAATATTTGCTTCATTTATTTTAGAGTTACCAACTTTTGGCCTTGGTCACTCTATGACTGCTTGAAATGACCCTCTAATGATTAACTCTTCTAATTATTTAATGGAATCTAGTTCAACTGATTTATATTATATATTGCTTGACTTACACTCTATGTTGCTAATCCTGTAACATTTTTTTTTTGGATAAAGCCTACCTATCTTTGCAGTTTTTGACTATTGCTAATCCTGATGACAGTAAATTTCTTAACTTTTATTACACTATTGTTGCAACATGATTTTGCTTTTGCTTCATTACTGCCTCCTAATGTTGCTGAAATTGAATGATAAGCTCACTTTTTGGCTATATTGACTTGATTGCTGTATCTTTTTTGCTATATTGACTTGATACTGCAATTTTTGATAAGTTATTATGTGATGTGTTTGCTTAAGCAATGATGTGTCTTAAACTGCTTTAAAATAATGGGTGTACAACTTAGTAATTGATGAGATTTGCTTACCTTGAGAAATCTGTCATTGGTAAGTTTATTTGTGTATGGGTAATGATGAGGCATTCACCATTTTCTGATTTTAAATGAATGTTGACTGAGATGCCTTGGCGGGGTAGATTTGTTTAATGGTTTGCAGTTTTACAAATTTGTAGCCAGATAGCTTAGTTCATTCATTCTATGAACTGAAAATAAAGCTTGAGCCACTTTTTTTGTGTTTATGAGCAGTGATGATATATCCACCATTTTTTCATGTTCTAATGAATGTTAATTGAGTTATTTTGGCGGGGTAGATCTATTTAATGGTTTGCACTTTTATGATTTAGCAGCCAGATAGCTCAGTTCATTCTTTTTATGAACTAAAAATAATTTCTGAGCCTAATTTTTTTAATATTTTCCTTTATTTTTCAATTCTATTTATTCCATACTATTTAACATTTTTTTTTCTTTGCAGGCTCTTCTTAAATATTTATTTTTTATTTTGGTACAGAAAAGAAACAGTTTCAGAATATAGGTTTTACAATTATGAATATCAAATTCTTTTATTTTTTACATAGATAGTTTTTGTATAGGATCATTTTTGGAATTGAGTTATATTTAATTGTAATTTATGTTTGCTCCATTTAGTATTGTAAATGATATTATTATACTTTAACACCATGCATATATTATATAATTGTGTATTTAAAGTATCAGTTTTTTAGTAATATATTAAAAAATTAATCAGTGCTCATATTTTTAAATCAAAATAATTTAAAAAAAATATTTCGGTTATTTGGTTAACCGAGCCGAATGATTTAAAAACGGATTTTCAATTTCAATTTTTCTTTCAAAACGGTTCGGTCGGTTAACAAAATATCGATTGAAAATTCGGGTTCAGCGGTTCGGTTTCTGAACCTATACCCACCTCTACTATAAGATAAATGGAGTTAAATAAAGGGAAAATGATCAAAGCCTATCTATTTATTTGTCAAAAAAAAAATCAATCTATTTAAAATGAGTTATATGAAAATCATATGTTTCATTTAAAAATAAGTCATATGTCAATCATGTGCATTTTTTAATGACTTGGAAACTTGTTTTAACATGTGATTTTTTATCTGTAAGTAATCTATAATTGTCAGTTCTAATATGCAGTATCATAGAACTATCCTTTTTATTTTTAGAATTTGAAAAATTAAAACCTGGAAAACAAATTATAAATTTGGCAAAAAAAAGAAAAGAAAAGAAAACAAGTTTTAAAATTTTGAAACTTTCAGGGTTTTTTTTAAGTTGAAAATTTGAGGTTGATTAGGCTAAAAGACTGAATCAAATAATTCTTCCATTTTGCTTTCTCTATACCAAACTCAAATGACATTGATCTTTAATCCTTAATTTTAGCTAATAATTTGTGTTTACTCAATTACATCACCCACTTGAGATTAGAGACGTTTACGTGTAGAATTGTTATGCTTTGGGCTTTGGCCCACTTTCCTGTTCATAGGCCATGCGTTCAGAATCAAATTAAAATTTTTAATTTTTTTTTTTAATTAAGAATCTAAAATCAACTGAAATTATTAAAAAAAATTAAATTGAATTGAAAATATAATGCAATACAGTTTGATTCTGTTAATTTTTTTAGTTTCGCTGATATAATGTTATCAAATGCACTTTTAAAATAAGTTTTTATTTAAAATATTTTTTATTATATTATATTTCATTACATTTAATTAAACACTATTTTAAATCTTAATCTTTACATTTGATTTTTACTGATATGAAATTATTTTTATCGATTATAATTGATTTTTAAGATTTTTTAAATTTATTTTTATTAATTTTTGTTGAATTTATATTTACTTAGCAAGACTTTTACTTATTAAAACTGATTTTTATTGAATAGTTATTTTTTTAAGGTAAGGATAATAAGGTCTTAGTTTAATTTTCTATTAAACCAAACCTAAATGATGTCTCTGGACACACTATGTCCCAAAAACTAACTCCAAAGCTAACCTGTAAGACAAACAAAGACTACAGGGTGTCTTATCGGCAGTTATTCCGATACTTAAGTCAGTAATCAGCTTTGGAGAGATTCAATATAGGATTAATAGAGAGTTTAGAGTGATTAACATGTTTCTTGTGATTTAGACTGGTTTATATATTGTTAGATAGTCTTCAAGTCTTACAAGGTAGGTTAGTAGATAGACATCCAGTGATTTTAGGAATAAGGGAGAGATATTAGATGTTATCCCTTAGTTATACTTATCTCTTTCTGCTAGAGCGAGCTTCTTCTCATTCGAGGTCGAGGGATCGACCTCATCATAATCCGCTTACATCTCTAAATGTTAGGGCTCTTTCTCCTCTTGAGGTCGGGGCCGACCTCAACCATGATACCATATGTGTCTCTAAGTTCCCAAGCTCAACCTCTCGTGTCATCCTGATCGAGGCCGGGGTTATCACATGTCCCCCTAATAGATCCCAATCAAAGATTAAGAGGTAGACTGTCTGAACGAGCTCGAGGTACAGAGGCTCCACTAATAAATTTGTACTTAAAAGTTTCCCGCCCACTTTGAATGACAGACACGTGTAGGCCGCTCGACATGGTTCTGGAACATTCGATATCATTTCGTCTACCACTCCCTATCATAGGTTTCCATATGTCGGCTCTAGCTCACCCCATAACGGCAGGTGACTTCTCTCCTTCCCACTTTCACTGACTAACACGTGTAGGCCACTAGACATGGTTCCAAAACATTTGATATCATTTTGTCTATCACGCCCTATCATAGGTGGCCATGTGTCAGCTCCAGATCACCCCATAATGGCAGCTGACTCCTCGTCTCCCACGCCATTTGTCTATAAAACGTGTCTCCTTCTTCCCTTTCACATCTTTTCTAAAAACTTCTCCATTGTTCCCTTTTTCTCTGCCATTTTCAATGACATTCTATCTCCGGACACCGTGAAATTCATCATTCAGGCAACCATTTATGCCTTTTACTTCTTTTTCTACTTTTTTCTTTGTTTCTTCTTTCAACACCCAAAAACGAGTGATAGGAGCGATTCTCATATTATGTAGGACTCTGTTGATCATTTTTTCAATCACCAGCTTAGCCTAAAATGGAGTCCCTCCATTTTAGTAGAGTATGTTAGGCATAAGGCCTATAAGAGTGAGAGGCCCCTCGTTGTCCTTTCCCACCGACTATCAGACAACGAGACCCAATTTGACATTCCCTTATACAAACGACAAATAATAGAAGCAAATACAGTAATTGCTTATGAATGTGAAACAAAGGGGACAACCCATTTAAGAATAGAGGAGCCCATAGCTTCTGGGGATGACCAAGAGAGTGAAGTTAAGGCCGATCTAGCCCTAATTGGGTCAAGTATAGAGAGATTGAATGATGCTTCTGATGGAGAGGTCCCTTCAAATCCAATGACTACAGCTTCACAAAAGGGGAAAGGCATAAGCAGAGCCCCTATCAAACAAGGGTCAAAGCCTAGGAATAAAACACCTGGGGTTGAGGCCTTAAGGACCATTCTCAGTGCACAAGATCTGCCCAAGATTAGATAACAGTACTTGTTCCCAGATGGCTTCATGACCATGCTCCCCACCGGGAAGCATGGTGCCAATCTAGTGGCTCCTGCAAATGTTAAAGTGTTCTACCTCGACACCTTCCAATTTGGAGTTCGGCTCCCCTTTTCCGACTTCTACAAAGCCTAGATACAAACCTAAAACATCTCTGTATCCCAAGTTCATCCTAACTTATGGAAGATACTTCAAGGATTAGAGATGATGGCTTACTGGTTGAAGATTAAGCTCACTATCCCGTTGGTCTAGCATTTATATCGAGTAATCCCTGGGAAAGGACTGGAGCCATCTGCAAGTTGATAGCAAACAAAGATGTTTCGATCTCCTATCCTTTCTTAAACTTATTTTGAGTAGGAAATTCTTCATGGTATTACATCAAAGTATAAGCGATCTTCCAAGAAGAATCCCAATGTCTGACGTTTTCGCTCCAAACATGTTTTGTTGCTTAACAGTGTCGAGGTCGACAATAGGAGAGCTATATTCAAATGGATAGAAGGCAACGGTATCTAACAGTGTAAAAATTTGGTAGAGGAATGGTACACTAGAGAAATAGTGGACATACGAGGACACCAGCTCAACCCTTATGAGGGTATTTTACCCCTCTCCTTTTTTTAATTTTCATCTTGACTAACTAACTTATTGGTTCTTTTTTTTCAGATATGTCGACCATTCTTCAGAAGATGTAAGAGAAAAGGGCTCAGGAAGCTTAGAGAGCCCAAGGTGAAGGTTCGAGCCTCCTTGCTCCTGAAGATCAACCACAGATTAGGGAACATCAAGACCCCAGCTCTGACCCTGCCAACACATGTATCTACAGTGGTGGAAATTTCTTCTAAAGGGGAAAGAGATCACGCCCTACCTCCCTCGCTTGCCCATGTTTATACTAAGCTCCCTAGGAAGGAGGGCACACACAGTGGAGATGGGACCGAGGGCCTAACCTCCCTCCCTCAACCAGGAGTGTCCTTTTGGGCATTCTCGTTAAAAATTTTGGGGGCCATGTGTCATTGGACAACCCTGAAATGGCCAAAAAGTTCATGGGCTCACTAATCCCTCCAACTGACCTTCAGAGTTATGAGGCTCTGACTAATGAGTAGCAAAGGGCTGAATGTTACATCAAGGCTCTAACTGTAAGTGATCTTTCCAATTCTTGACATCCACATGCTTTAATATGTATGTTTTATTAATTTTTTACCAACTATTTAACCTTGTTCTGTAGTTGGCTGGCTTGTGCCTTTTTTAGTCTACCGCCACCGGTCGAGCCTCTTCCCTTCTTAAGGCTGAGAGGGAGGCTCTTGAAAAGGAACGGACCTCACTCCAGACAAGCCTTTCCCAGGCTAAGGTTGCTTATGAGTGCCAAGGAAAAGATATGGAGATTGCTAAGAAGATAACCCGCAAAGCCAAAGAGCAGTAGGATGATGAGCTGAAGAAGAGGGTAGACCTGGAGATGGGGATTGAGAGGGAAAACCAAGAGCTTGAGAAGACAAAGAAAGAGCTTAAGAAGGCACAGCAAGAGCTTGTGAAGGAAAACAATGACCTGGCCTCAAAGACTGCAGAGGTAGACAACTTGGAGACCAAGAGTGCCTCTTGGCTTGATGCTTTAAGAAAATAGTTAGTCAAGGAGGTAATTAAGAAGTTTGGTGCCTCCGCCTCTTTCTTAGCAGAGCTCGAGCTAGCTGAAAGTATTTTTGTGGATGCTTCTAAGGTTCCAGAAGGTCATCATGGGGTGGAGCACTGTATAGAGCAGTCAGATGATCCCCAAACTTGAAATTAGTCACTTGTATTAATTTTTTCTATTTTCTTTGTTTGGGGATGATGTCAGTAGCTTGCCCCCTCCTGTCTCTGAAGTGGATATGGGTTTTTCAGACAAGCCTTATTCAAATTTGTGAAGTTCACACTCATTATGAATGTACCGTTAGGCTTCTTAACAAGCACCACATTAGCAAGCCATTGTGGTTAATGGACTTCCCTTATAACCCCTGTTGCTAGCAATTTCTCCAACTCTTCATCTATGGCCTTTTGCTTTTTTGGAGATTGCTTTCTTTTCCTTTGCATAGCCGATTTCACATCATGGTTGATGTTGAGCCTATGTATAATAACTCTCGGATCGACCCTTTACAAATCAAATGTGGACCATGCAAACACATTAAACTCCTCCTTCAACATAGAATTTATCCCATCTAATATCGATGGTTTCATCTCAACCCCAACTATGAGCTGACCCTTACTAATGTGTATCTTATGTGTCTCCCTATTGGGTGGTTCACTAGACATCTCACTTGGAGGGAGAGTTTCTTCCAAATGCAAGGCTGAGTATACCCCCTTCAAGGTGTTGATGTACACTCGCCTAGCTGTCTCTTGACACCCCCAAGCTATTGCCAATCCACATGGAGTGGGAATCTTAAGTGACAAATGATATATGCTTGGTATGGCCCCAGTCTGGTATAGGTACGGCCTTCCTAATAGGAAGTTATACTCAAAAGGAATGTTTGCTACCATGAACACAGTTGTCACCTCTCTTATGAGTTTATCATCCCCCAACTTCACTTATAGAGTTACGGCTCCTTTAATTTTCACCGTTTGCTTTCCAAATCCCACTAAGGGCGTAGCCACAGTTTTCATATCGCGCTCCTGCAATCCTAACTTCTTAAAGACTTCCATAATTACCAGGTTGATAGAGTTGCCATCATCAACCAAAATTTTATTGATCCTGAAATTGTTGATGTACCCCTTGATTACTAAGTCGACATTGTGTGGATGTTGAACATACTTTGCATCCTCTTCAGTGAATATAACTAGGCACCAAGTGGATGGGTGTGAAGATAGTGTGGTTTGTGCTTGACTGATCAAACCCACCATGTAGGGACAGCTCACATCTTGTACTGCCCTTTTCCTTTGGGTTGAGGTGGCTCCACCATAGTGTCCCCTAAAGATCACTTTGATTTCTCCCACTACGTGCTTGTCCTGAGACTTATATTCATATTCATCATGTCGTTCCCTACTCTAAGTTCTCTCTTCTGCATATCTTCATTTTTTGGACTAACTTCTTCACTCCAGGGATTCCCTTTTGGATAAACTTTTCAATTTCTTCTTTTAAGTTCTAATAATCCTCCATATCATGCCCTTTATCCTCATGGAACTCACAATACCTGGAGCTGTCCTGCCTATTTTTAGAGGTATTGCTCATTTTCTTAGGCCATTGGACACTTTTTGTAGTCTTCTTGATCTACATAAGCACATTGGATTAGGAGGTAGAAAGTGGGGTGAAGGTCCTAAAATTTTCAAGGTTGAACCTTTTCACCTCCACACTCATATGGCTGCTTCCTCTCTTGCTCCCTTGTTCACTCTTATCCGCTTCTTTTCTCTTAAAATTGCGCTGTTCTAACCCTTGCAATCCCTCCTCCAATCAAATTTGTCCCTTGGAAATGGCCATGATTCCTTCTAATGAATCTAGCTTTTCTTTCAAAAGTTTCTCTTACAGTCCCCTGCTAGTTGTGTTGCTCAACAAGGCCGAGTAGGCTATGGGGTATTATAGATCTTTCACCATTTTAACCTCCTTATTAAACCTCTAGACATACTTCCACAAGCTTTCCTCACCCTTTTCCCTTATTGTCATCAAATCCGTGAAGACTTTAGTGTGCTCCATAGAAGCTATGAACCTAGCTTGAAATTCCTTGGATAGTTACTTGAAGATTTTAATGGAGTTGGGCTTAAGAGACAAGTACCACTTTTGTACTATTCCTTTAAGGGTCTGAGGGAATATCTTACACAAGACATGGTCTTTGTAAGTTTGAGCATAAATCTGTGTGTGGAACTTATTCACATGATTTGTAGGACATGTAGCCCCATCAAAGTGGTCATAATGAGCAGGCATCTTGAATTTTCTAGGAATGTCTTTCTCCAGGATAGCCTCTAACAATGGAGACTCACTATTGTGACCAAAGTTCCGCATCTTTCCTTTAATGCCCATTCTACTCAGCACCTTTTGTACCTGCTTATCAATGTCATCAGCATGCCTAGCTAGATTTTCTCCTTCAGAGCTTTCAGTCTCATCCGAATCACTTTCCATCACTGTCTTTCCTTTATTCCGAGCATTGGCATTCCTTACCGGAGTCTTTTCTCTAAGAGCTCAGGACTGGGACAGCTCATCCCTTGCCACCACTGGGATTACTGTCTCAAGTGGAGGTGGTTGGGAAATTTGGCTCATCGCATGCCTTAGGTCACCCATTTGTTGCCTCGGTTCATGGTAAGCATCAAACAATCACTGCAGTGTCACTGGATTATTAAGGTCTGGAAGTTGATTTATCACCAGAGCTTGCCTTCCTTGGGGAGGGTCAGTAGGCTAAGGTTGGACACCGGTGGGTTGGGGGTGAAGACCTGCTTCATGCCCTCCTAGCATTTTCATCTCTCCTTATGGATTGGCAGGTGGTCGATGAGGCTCTACTGCTCAGCCTAGCTATCCACCTCCTTTTGCTCCACCTAGGATTGGACCTCTTGGTGTGGGGTCGACCAGTTGCCTTCTATGTTCCTCCTCTCGGTCTGGAATGGGATTTCTTGGTGGAAGTTTAGCTGGTTGTCTACTTTTCTCCACCTCTTGGTCCACCAGCTACCATGGTTCAAGCGCCTGTCTGTTCCTCCAAAAATAGGTTCAGTCCCAAGTTCAATTTCAAACTCATTTGTGTATTCTGCATTGTCACTGGAAAATTAAAGTTAAACAAGAAGGTGTGTCCACGCTCACCACACCAATGATATTTCAGTTACTGCTAAGATTCAATCCATCACACCGGACTCGATCATCGGTCCTCCTGCAAAATAAAAGTTAGAGGGGTCCAGGTGGGTTGCCTGGAGGTCCACTCTGATGCTTAAGTTTGTTTAGATTCTAGAGGTAAATATGTAGAAGAAGTATAAGAGAAGTCACATTAATTTTTAACTTTGTTTACCTTTCCCTTTTTATACCAACATCTGGAGCAGTTACTCATCCACTTTAAGTTGAACGTGAGATCATGGCCATAGTGGTTTCTGAAATCTCGGATAGTGGAGATCGTGGAATGATAACTTCTCTACTCGAAGTCTCTCGTCCGGGTCCGAGCCAGAGCTATACTTGGAAGAGCCTCTCCCAATGTCCTAGTCAGAACTACACTTTGGAGTGTCTCTCGTCCCTTGTCCGAGCCAAGGCCATACTT
>CAOJBK010505999.1:0-21217 GCA_948294925.1 Codiaeum variegatum | reverse complement strand
ACAGGGCAGAAAGGATTCTGCATGGGCCATACAGATATGGTTTTGGGTAGTGCCAATTTGCAAGATTATTGCATGGGAAACAGAAACCCGCACGGGGCAATGCACAAACCCGTGCAAATATGATTTGGCCTATGTGTCTCTCTAGATTGGAATGGCATGAGAAATAAAAATCTGCGCGAGGCAGAAATTGATCTGCACAAGGCAGAAATTGATTGGCATGGGACGAGCAGATGGCTTTCTGGCCCATGTGCCTAACTATTTTTGCCAGTTACAAAGTTAAAAATTACATATTTAAGTCTGTAACTCCAGTCATTATGTGAAAGTTTTGAGAGTTATCAAAAATTAAATTGTAATTTAATTTTCTAAAGCTCCCAAATTCCCCCCTTGCTATAAATTTGTAGTTTCTTCCATTTTGGAAATCAATCAAGTGAACAAAACAATATATAGAAAATTTACACAATAAAATTTATTTTTTTTGCACTTGTTTCTTCCTCTCAAAACCCTCAAGTTGAGTTTATACGTTGTCAAGTTTGCTGGACTTCCTTGCTATTGTTGAGCAAAGGAATTTGAGATCATTATATCCTTGAAACAGACACCGATTAAACCTATAGCAATAATAGGTGATGAATCTATTTTAAGGAAATTTGATTCATCTAGGCCTCGAGTTTCCTTTTCTCTTATATTTTATGTTTATAATAGTTTTATGGTTTTATTTACACTAACAATTTATGCAGTTTATTGTCCAATTATTTTCTTGTTTATTAGAATTGTTTTACTGAAAAATTTTCTGCAGAAACATTTGGAGGATCATAGAAATTGAATTTGTTTCAATTTTGCTGCAATTCTTAAATTTTTATTTTCTATGTTCATCCACTATTTTTAATTCTAATTCCATTTTGAATTATTTTGAGAATAGTTTTCACTTGCAATTTCAGTTTCTTTTGCCTTGTAATTTAAATTGTTGTAATATTTTATAATAGTTTTAAGTTATAGAATTTATGCTTTATTATTGCTATAATTTTTATAATTACAGCTCATTTTAATTCCTACAATCTTAAAATAGAAGACTATAAATTGTGTAATTGATTAACTACATTCGACACTCCCAAGGCACATCAATGGATCTAGCTTTAAATGAAGAAACCACATATAATGAATCACACTTAAGGAAAATCTTATCCCAACCACATTTTGAAGCTTTAAGGATGGAGTAGATAATAGCTTTCTACTCCACGATGTATGCAAAAGAACAATCATAATGAATGGAAAAAGCACCATGACAATAGCCTCTATGATTTTGGAAAATACCACATGCACTTGATCTTCCTGGAGCACCTAAAGCAGACCCATCTGAATTAATTTTCATCCAACCAGAAGGAGGTGACTGCCATACTATAGGAATTATTTATTGGGTTCTTTAAGAATACCTTTCAAACTAAGATTACGAAGCAATATAAGCTCATCCATATTACCATTAATTGAACCTATTTAAACTGATCACATTCCTTCACTAAGCTCCATAATTTCTGAAGCAATCAGCTTAAATTAATGGGTTGTTAATTGAATATAGCCTCATTTCTATCTTGCCATAAAAGCCAAAAGACATGTATAATAGTTGATTGCCAACGAGCAAGGACTTGAGTCCCCATTTTAATAGCTATTGCATCCATAATTAGCACTTTCATATAAGAAGATAAGCTAACATGGAAACCAAATAATGAATATACAGCATAATAAAGCACATAGAGAAATGGAAAAATAAGCCCCTGTCTATAATGAGCGTTATTGGTGGGAATGCCTCCCCAAATAACTCTCCAATAGGTCATGGAATAAGAGGGCAGTATGTGTTTTGCCCAAATAAAATTACACCAATTCAAAATTTAAGGCTTCCCATTCTGAAATTCATAAAATTTCTTAACATTGAGCTACCCGTTTATCGCCGGTTTCCAGTAGTATACATCTCCGGTAGTTCACTTCACATTTACCTACTGGACACCTCTCATCAGTTGCACATTAAAAGAAGCAGGCAAGCTCCATTCATTATTGAACTAGAAGTCACTCACTACATCTGTCCGAGAGGCACTCTCTTTATCTTACAAATTCAGGCGAGCAGCAACATTGTGAATAATCCATAACCTAATAAAAAATTGGCAGTAGACTCAACTCTTAAAATACAAATGAAATCTAATCGCAATTCATAAAATAATTGTTTACAAGGGCTCTAAATAGAAGAGTGCATATATATAGCTTTTCCAATGCCAGAACCATAAAGGAAATGCTTACAAAGCAAACTATATGGAAAATTAGCACAAACATAGAGCAACTAAGTTAACTTAAACATTACCTTATATAGAACATTTAATTTTTTAAGGTTTATCCCCCCTTGTGCCTTTTATTTGCAATAAACAGACCATGGCATCGTGACAAGCATACACTTATCAATTGATCCTGTCTAAATAAAGTTATGAATGGCTCTCGCCAAAACTCAAATAAGACTACGAGGCCATAAATACACCATAAACGAGTGTAAAAGAGAGATATTAGTCACATAGTTTACAAAAGCTACACGCCCTGCCATAGAAATTGAAAAACCTTTCCAGCTTGAAAATTTATTCAACACTTTGTCAATTGTAGATTGGAGATGAAATTTTTTTGAAGCACCCACAAATAGGGGAACACCCAGATAATTAAACTAAGCTACACCAATTTTAATTTCCAGGCTGCTGATCAGTTTATTTGCCCTTCTATCCCGAACCGCCTTGCCAAAGAAAATTATTACTTCGTCCAATTCACACATTGACCTGAAAGTTGTTAATAGAGTCTGAACGCTTCAATAATAGTTCAAATATTCTTTGTCGTTGCTTTACCAAAAATAAGAACATCGTCAGCATATAATAAATGAGTGATAAAAGGAGAGCCTCTTATATAACACATAGGAGGAAAGCACCATTAGAAACCAACTTAGATAACAACCTTCTAAGATAATCTTCAGCAATGCAAAATAAAAGAGGTGAGAAGGGGTCCCTAAGCCTAACGCCCTTCGAACAAGGAAAATACCCTTTAGGAGAGCCATTAACCATGATAGATATATAAACTGATGCAAATAACTCCAAAATCTAGTATCTAAAGGTGAGAGAGAACCCCAAAGCATCCAATACTTATAAGGTCTAGTCTGAAGCCCGCAGGATTTCTCACCGTGCCTTCAAGTTTATGGCTTGAAGAAATTGACCACTTGAGGTCAAATTGTGCTGGCGTCATGGTTATGGCTAGGTCCCACATTTGTACACTCCACATGTGTTTGTTGGTGTGCACATGTGATGTGTTTTAGAGTTGCCACTTGATCTTTAAGATAACTATTTTCCTTAGCTGATTAAGAAACCATTTTTATAAACTGTATTTTTAGAAAAATCTGATAATTTTACCCAATTAGAAAAGGCAAGCCCTCGAATCATAGTTGGGTTCGGAGATTTGTGATTTGATAAAAACTTTTAGAAAAATAAATTTTCCAATTCTAAACATATTTGGCTATAGAAAAAGTACATTTTTGGTCAAAAATAGGTTTTCGTGTATGCATGGCGTACCACGTGATGCGTCTATAGTTAAGCATGGAAAATAATGATGCATGGATAGTTAAATTATGCATGACATCCATAAAACATATAAAAATGAAAAATATAAATAGAGGTCCTTCCTCTAGCCCACTGTAAGTTCTAGGGAAGGCACACATCCCCAAAGAAAGTGAATGAAAATTAATTACATCAGAAAATGCCAAATTAACAGGGGATCCCTTCTCCAACCGATGGATTGTGGAAGGACACACATTCCCTATTACAAATCCAAAATGAAAAAAAATGGTACAAAGTATTAATCAATGGCACAAATAATGATAATAAAAAAATAAAATAAAGAAAAAAAATGTATTTTGGAGTTGAAACCATTATAAGCCTTGACGGCATATCCTGTTGAATGGGAATCAAACCCCACGTCATTCTCCTTTCTCGCAAACGATGGGAATGTTTTGAAAAATAATGGGTGGTGGTTTGGTTAGTTTAGAGGCTAATCTATTTTTAATAAAAAATGATTAACCAAGTAGGTTTTTAATCCCTTTAGAATTTGATTAAAAATGATTTTAGATTATGTGAATCTCCTAGTTTATTTAGGGCTCTAATTTGAATTGTTTCTGAAAAATAATTAATTGATAATATCAAAAGTGCCTTTTTTAATTAAGGCCTTGTTCAGAACTAAAAGGATCAGAAAATACTATATAGTATTTACCTTTGACTTTTGAGATTTTGATACTGATTTCTCAGAAACCTTGATGAATCAGGACCGTGTCTCTACTATGTTTGGAGAGGACTAGTTGATGTTTAATTGGAGTGTGCTTATGAAAATTCAAACCCGTATCTGATTGGAACGTAGGAAAGTGAAGCCTTTTAGGCAGAAAATTAGCTTTTTGGATCGATTTGGTGTAAGTTCAGTGCCTGTAATCATGTTTGGAGAGGCTTTAGGAGTGTTTGAGAGCATTTGGAGTCGGATTAAGTGTTGTCAAAAGTCTGAAAAAAAGTGTCTGAAAACTGAGATGGAGGTTGTATTTATAGAAAACCGAGTCAAAAAATCTAGGAAAAATCCAAAACACTTATGCTTGGACCAAATGTGTGTTTAGGTCTAAACATGTGTGTTTTGGGCTGGCGCTGTAAGCCTAATTTTTCAGGTCTAGTTCATTCTGATTTGGTTCAATTTTTTAGGTTTTTTTAGTCCATTTGAGGTTTAATTTGAGTGTGGTTTGAACCATTGGTCTCATATTTATGGGCCAAATTTGATGGTGCAAAAATTAGGGTTCACAGCTGTCGCCCTTAATAAGTTTGAATGTGTTTAATGAAGGTAAAGGAGGTTTGCCAATTAATAGGGCTTAGGAGAAGCTTACTTGCCATAAATTCTCTAAATCTCTCTCAAATTCTACTTTTTTTTCAATTCTCCTTGCCAAGTGCTTTTCCTGGATGATATCGGTCGAAGGCTCGCAACACGACGACTTGTTGACATTGCTAAACACGTCTTTAGAAGGAGAAGCCATCATTCCTTTCAATGATCCACAATTTTACATGATTGAGGAGGATTTATTTAGTGAATTATCTGATTCACTTACTAGCTAGCTAAGTCCTGTAGACACTGTCACTTTACCCGAGTGGGATACTATTGATCATTTGTTAATGGACCGTAAAGAGCCCACTACAACCCAAATGCTTTCTTTTGTAGAATCATTAGGAGCATGTGAGTTGGCGTGGCTTCTCTGTGGTATTTATTTTTCCTTTTTTCTATGCTTTTTTTATTTTTGTGCATTTTACATTTTTTATGCTTTTTTTTTTATTTTTCCAACATGCTCTCTTTTTAGGCACATTTATTTTTCCAATCATATTTTATTTTTAAGCTAAAAAATAAAATAGAGTTAAAATAAAAAAAAAAAACAAAAACAAAGTGATAGAATTTGTACCTGTAGGGTGCCACCTATAATCAGAGAGGTGCTAGGCCAAACCTTCCTAGGATTGTTGTTAGAGATCAATTTCCACTTCCGATGGGGAGGATGTGGTGCCGGGAGTCATGGTGCCTGAGCAGGTCTCTTTTACTTTTGCTAACTATAGGCATATTTTGGCCACATTTTCTAAGGTAAGCTTTAGATAGATTTTATTTTTTTACCTTTTTGGCAGATTTTATTTTTTTACCTTTTTGGCAGATCATTGATTAGCGTTCTATCATTATTAGGTTATCTAGAGTCTCTTTAATCCTATTGTTATTGAGGATGTGTTCCCCCTCTCCCTTGGCATTACCTTTACTGGGAGATGGATCCTCTTAGGTTCTTCCATTCAAATGGAGTTCTTTCTAGGGGAGCGAGTGATGGCTCAGTCCACTGCGAAGGGGATCATGTTAACAGTTCCACCTATGCTCATGAGGGAGTGTGTGCCGATGCCTTTTTAGACTTATTGGAGAGTAAGGAGAGCCAAAGAGGACTATCTGATCTGGAATGCTTCCTACCCTGATTTCATGGCGGCTCACTTTATGGTTGGGAGACCTCCCTTTTATGTTGGCTAGGGTCAGGCTCTAGCAGTGAGTACTGCTGCTGCTCCATGGATGAGGGTTCATTATTATATTGGTTGATCTATATCTATGCAGTTGTGACGAGTGCATCTTAGATCCATCATGTGGGATATGGGTACCAGTTGGGTGTGCCTCGCGTTGACTCATTTCAGGTTTCTGACATGGTAAACTCTCAACCTTCCATTGCCTATTTTTCTATTAATAAATCTTAACTTCTGTTTGCTCTTATAGGTTCTCAGCATTCTTTATATCCATGGTATTGATATTCATTAGTGATTATTATAGAGTCTGTGTACCACTCTATTGGAGTTGAGCATTTTGAGGAACCAGAGATGACCAAGAATCGCTAGGCGGCATCGCACACAGTTAAAGGCCGAGGAAGATGAGGAAGAAGAAGAGAATGAAGGTCATGTATGATGATGCATATTGACTTCTATAGGGCCCTGGTGGCTGAATTTTGTAAAAACTTTGATTTTTTGTATTTGAACTCTATTTATTTTATGAAACTTCAGAAAAATTTCAATTTTATTTCATGATTTTCTGCTTTTGAGAAATAATTTTGTTCGGAAGATTTGATTTTGAAAAATGTTTGGGTCGAAAATTGAGCCAAAATGAAGTTGGATCGGGTCGGAATAGATCGTTGCAATAGGGCTAGGTCATCACCCGAGCAGACCCACGTGTGGATGCCAAACACCTGCATTTAGCACCAAACACATGTGTTTGGACCTGGCGCGTGGGTCTATGCCCTGGCTCACATGTTCAGCCTTTTGAACTCTATTTTTTTTACCTCATTTTCTGTGCCACTATAAATACCGGTACAAAAATTGATTTTTGACTCAGAAAATCACAAAAAAGCCTGTCTGTAAAAAAAAAAAGTCACTTTATTCTTCTTTTATTCATAAACAGGAGCCCTATATCAGTCAAGTGATGCATGAATGGTGTCAGGAATTAGACAAGGTGAGCAGAATCAATCTCAAGAGATACAATATAAGTTCTTTTCCAACACTCAAGGGTGTCAAGATCGACTGGGAATTTTTGAATGCTTGTATTCGGTTTTGGGATCATGTTGACCATGTTTTCTGATTTGGGGCTAGTATGGATGAAATGTGTCCGCCTTTCGAAGAGTTTTCAGCTTTACTTATCACAATTCTCGATGATGATCCAGCTATTATAGCTGAGTAGATAGGTTATTTTAACTCTTTCAAAAGGTTGTTAGACTTAAGAAAAGTGACTATTTCGAATATGGTGAAAGATGACTTGGTCTTGTCTACTTTGGCCCATATGTTCTGGTAAGACTTAAAGGATGATTCCGTTTGGAGGGCCCAAAGACTGAAGGCCTAAGCATTTGGTCTAACTGCGGGTTATATCATAATGGGCTCAATTAGTCGGGGTGATGCAAGGGTGGCGGATTTGATACCCTAGATGGGTGAAGGGAAGTCAATTGTTGGGATGATTTTGACTTAGATGCTACTGAGCCTTGATCACCATTGCAATGTGGGAGGACCTTAGACTATTAGTTTGATTTTGCTTTAGGTGTATAGACCCTTTCCCTGCTTATCTATTTTAGCATTTGTGAAGCTATTTTTTATTTTTGTTTCCTTTTAGATTTGGCTGAAAGAGCATCTCAAGATAGTTCCTAGTCTGCCCCCTGGGTCAAAGGATTATCTGCCATCTTGGTATTAGATTAGGACATTTTCCATATGCTTGTCTACTGAGAGAGAGTGGATTAGCTGGCTGATGGAGCTAAGCCCTTCTGATTTACTATGGACACCTGAGTGGTATACTACTATCAAGTAATTCATGCCAAGTAGTCAAGGTTACAAGCAGGTGTATTTGTTTGGTTTTAAGGGGGTGAGTTGGTATTAGGTTACCCGATTCCTTTGTCAAATGGGACAGGATCAAAATGTGCCCCAAATGGTCCAATTTTTATTATAACTATGGTGAATGATAGAGTGGTTAGAGTTGTTCTCAAGTGTTGGATCCGTGACTACACAAGAGCCATGTTTATTCCTGGCGATGATTATAGTAGACTGCCTAAGTACATTGAGTGGTGGATCGAGACATGTTGGTAAAAGGAGAAGCTAAAGCGTTATGCCCTTTTGATCGAGATTAAGGATTGAGTTTGAGTTTAGACTTAAGTTTTAAGAATAAGACTTTCTGTTTTATTTTTTTTGTTTCTTTTTAGTTTTCTATCTCAAGTATCATATTTTTATTGTTCCAAAAGATGAATAAGATCTCAATAAACATTTTTATTTTATTTAAGCTCTTTTTTTGCCTAAGTAGCCCTTTTTGGGTCTTCAACTTAGCGAGCTACCTTGACTATTGCCTAAACCACCTATTCGATTTTCAATCTAGTAGGTTGAACACTTAATTTTACCTAAGCCTCCCTTTAGGGTTTTCAACTTAATGAGTTTCATTCTTTTTTTGAATTTTGTTTATTTGTTCTTTTTAACTCTTGTATGTAATGTTAAAGAGCCCAAATATGAATGAAATAATTAATTTTATTGAATGCTTTGAACCGTACCCAATGAGGGTTGCCTATGTATCTCCTTACATTGAATTTTGAAATTTTGAATTCTGAATACAACTTATGATTTTGGAGAATCAAGTTCATATAGTTCTTATTTTCAGAAATGATGATGCCTTAATGCAAGCTCATGCAACAAGAACACTATATGAAGTACTTCTTGAACTGATTGAGATTGGTGGGTTGGTTAAACTCATTGCC
The DNA here is from genome assembly GCA_948294925.1 of Codiaeum variegatum. Taxonomy (NCBI): domain Eukaryota; kingdom Viridiplantae; phylum Streptophyta; class Magnoliopsida; order Malpighiales; family Euphorbiaceae; genus Codiaeum; species Codiaeum variegatum. Next base: position 12,399 of record CAOJBK010505999.1, on the reverse strand, counting down.
GTTGGCATCCATCAGGATGACACCTCCACTTAACATGATCTTTTTAATTATGTACGGTCCGCTCCAAGGAGGTTTGAATTTCCATTAAGGGTCATTTATAACTTGTCTGATTTCCCTTAGGACCAGATCGCCTTCCTGAAGGTTGCAACTTCAGACCCTTTTATTGAAGTGCTTAGCGAGTCTTATTTGATAGCTTTAAGTGTGGTTGAGCGCTTCCATCCTTTTCTCATCGATTGAGTGTAGTTGATCATATTAGGCTTATTACTAATCAAGTTAAAAAATTAGGGATTCTTCGAAGAACTATGGCTGTTTGGATCTCCAATTCTATAGGGACAACTGCTTCCATTCCATAGACTAATGAATATTGCATGGCTGTTGTAGCCAATTTGTGGGTTGTTCTATACCCAATGAGGGCACTTGGAAAATGTAGGAGCCAACCTTTGTGATTGCTGATCATCTTTTGAAGCATGTTCTTTAACACTTTGTTGGCATCTTCAACTGCGCCATTAGTTTGAGGTCTATACGGGGAAGACCTGTGATGTTCAACTTTCTCCTTTTTTAGGAGAGCGACTACCTCCTTTTGAAAATGTAATCCATTATCAGAGATGATCATGTAGGGGGCACCATACCTCATGATGATGTTAGTTTTGATGAACTGAGACACCTTCTTTGAGTCAAGGCTTTGGTAAGGTGGGGCTTCAACCCACTTGATGAAATAATCGATAGCCACTAAGATGTATTAATGGTCAGCAATTGACTTTGGTGAAACCTTACCAATGATGTCAATTCTTTAAATGCCAAAGGGTTAAGGAATAGAAATTGGATTGATTGGAGAAGAGGGGAGATTCTTAACCTTTGCATACTCTTTACATTTTGAACACCTTCAGGTAAATCGTACATAGTGTCCATTTATGGTTAGCTAGTAATCCCCTTGGTTCATGATTTTTTGAGATAGGGCCCATCTGTTCATGTGCATGCCATCCATTTCACCATGGATCTCTTCTATGATCTTATAGGCTTCCTCGTTAGAAACATACCTTATGTGGATGCTAATCCATATTTTCTTATAAAGGATGTCACCTCTGGGGATGTATCCGCTAGCTAGTTGCTTTATGGTCCTTATTTTTTATTTTGTATTTCTATCATGGATGGAAGGGTTGCCAATGCATCGGTGAACCTGTTTTGAGTTCTTGGTAGATAATGAAAAGATAAGACCTTAAATTATTAGCCAACTCTTTCAGGCACTTATAGTAAGGAACCAACTGCTCCACTTTGATTTTCCATTTTCCCAAAGCTTGTGAGATGATGAAGTTGGAGTCACCGTAAACTTCCAAGTTTCTGATTTCGATCTGAAGGGCTGATTCCAATCCAGATACACACGCTTCATGATGGGCTTCGCTATTTGTTACCTCAAAATCCAACTTGATTGCTAGAGGTAAAATTTCACCAGTAGATGTAAGGAACACCATCCCGATACCATATCCCTTGTTAGCATTGCCATCAAAGTACAATTTCCATGGCTCATCTTAAAGGAATAGGATATCCTCATCAGGAAACTCAGGTTCTTCTCAATGATCTTTAGTTGGGGCAGCAACCAGCTGGTTGGCAATGACACTATCCTTGATGGATTTTCTCTTAACATACTTAAGGTCGTAGGCTACTAGGACTACCATCCATCTATCCATCTTATTGTCTAAGACAGGCTTTTCCATGAGATGTTTGAGTGGGCTTTAAGTAATTAAGACATGTGTGATGTATGTCCCCCGGTAATGCCTCAGTTTGTGGCACACCTATACTAAAGCTAGGAAAAGCTTTTCTATGTAGCTGTACTTGAGCTAGTGATCCACCATTCTTTTACTCAAGTAGTAGATGGTGCTTTCTTTGTAAGAGTCTAGGGTGTTTTGTGCCAGCATTTCCCCTATGGCTTCATCAGTGATTATTAGGTATAGTAGTAATGGTTTGCCCAGCCTAGGTGGCTGTAAGACTGGTGGATTTAGGAGTTACTACTTGATCTTTTCAGAGGCTTGTTGGCATTCCTTCATCTACTGCTTAGAGGAATTCTTCTTATTTAAGTTGAAGATGGGACCATAAGTGTTTGTTAACTAGTTGGTGAACTAACTAATGTATTTAAGATAACCTAAAAAGCCCATTATTTCCTTTTTAGTTTCAAGAGGTGGCATGTTAAGAATAGCTTTGGACTTGGCTGGATCGACTTCAATCCTTTTCTTGCTCATTATATATTCAAGGATTTTTTTTTAATCTTGAAGATGACATAACTAAATTTTGATTTATTGTTCATGCATCATACCAATGGCAAATACACTCTTCAAGATTTCGAACGACACCTTTTTGGCCTCCACCGGACATTGAATGAGCCCTCACCTTCCGATGAAAGTTTACTATTCATCTTCATTGTTTCATAGGATATCTTCATGCATTTTGATTTATTTCGAGCAATTCATAAGTCCGTTTTGCTTGTAATTTTACCATCGTACTTTTGATTATATAGCCTTTAATTTTGTATATTATTTGCGAATTATGGAGATCGTTTTAAAAAGTCAATTTTCTGAAATTTTTAACATATTTCCAATATAATCTTTCTTTGAAATTTTGTAGAAAATTTTTATTGGGCTTCAAATTCAATTAATTCAATTTGTCATGAGTTCGTGAACATTTAGTGTATCAAAAATGGATCATGTTTCGATCAAACGAAGTTAAATGGTCAAGTGTCACCCGTTATCTTATTTTAATCAGTTATTAATTGGAATTTTAGATAATTTGTTAATAAAACCATTTTATTTTTGTTTAAGGTTTGTCTAAGGGTAAATCTAAGTATAGGATCTACCAAAATTATTGGATTGAGCCTGTAAAGGTTTGCTTGTCGAATTGGAGTATGAGGTGAGTTTACAAAGTATGCTAATACTTAACCCTAACTTTATTTATGCTTATTGACGTTGTTGATACCGAACTTGCCATGCATTGCTTATATATTGTTTCTTGTTATAATATCATTTAAATAATATTTGAACCTTAATTTTCCTAATTTGTAATTTGACAAACTTCTTTGAAAATGCAAGTTACTATATTGATTCCTGACCAAATATGATATGTTATTGGAAACACTGTGATTATTGGTTATATGAGACCATTTGTGACCTTGGATAGCTTTTATTATGTTTGATCGTACCTTGGATTATATATGACAGAACGCCCATACTAGTGGGGGTGAAACCACTAGAACGTGTGCACCGATGACTGAGTTGATACAGTCTGATTTATCATTGTCCTACCTAGAGGGGACTTGATACTCTAGGAGTATACTCGACCAAGTATATGTATTCTAGATTTTGTTAAGGCTCCTAGAGCTTTTTCTATTATTATGATATTCTATTTAGTTCTGTTGCCATATTTTCTGGTACCTCTAATATTTTGCATACCACATTTATTTATTCTTTTTCCATTTGAGATTATTAACCTTATTATTATATGACATTCAGGTATTATTATATTTCATAGACTCACTGAGATGAAAGCTCACATCTATTATTTATGATGATTTCAGGTGATAGAATAGAGGGTGACCTACCTAGAGAGGATATAGCTTTTTGATTCTTCTTCACTCTTTAAGAAGCAAAGTGACTATAAGCATTTTGGTTTGTTTTACTACAGAGGCTCTATATTGCTTGGTGGATAGAACTTCTGTTGTTATGTTTCTAACACTTAATTAGAGATATATGTTGAGATATTCTTTTATTTCTTTTTATCGATTAGATTGGGGACCCAAGAGGGGTCATGGTGTTGAGGTTGGATTTGGAGTGATATATAAAAGTGTTTTGTTTTATTTGTCATAAGGGGGATTGTTCTTGCTATAGATGGAACTCTACTAAAATTTCAATAGAAGTTTATGATTAAATTTGCTAAGTATGCTTACATGAATTATTTAAGATCTTTGGATGATAAATGTTATTTAGGGTTTTATGATTTTGTGATAGTTTTAGACGTAGCCTTATCCTAGGACCGTCGCACTTTAGAAATAAGGAATGATAGTTTAACTGGCATGTGCTTCGGGAATAACCCTGTCATTTATGATATTGTTTAGTGGCCTGGCCATGCCTTAGTCACTTTGCTTGGAGAGGAGCTGCCCCATAACTTTGCAGGATTGGTCTCTCGAACTAGCATATTTAGGCTCCTATTCCGGATGAACCTGACCCACTATTTTATAGACTAGTGTTCCCGGATTTGTCTACTGATCATTTTGTCTACCATCTTTGTGTACAATGAGTCTGGATGGATTAACTTGGGGATCTTATGCTCTTTGGATGACCTAGATGCGCTTGGTGAGTATGATTGGGTAGGAGTCGCTCCAGTCGTGACATATCAAGGGATGAGTATCTTGTCCAGGGCTGAGGCGTCTAGTATCCCCATGACTACTATTGCATGGGAGGTTAATATTTCCATTTGAATTAGTTTCTGATGTCTTGCTCTTTGTTGTTTTACTGACTTGGTTTTCTTTACAATTTTAGACCTTTGCCCACATTCGTGATATTGCTCGTAGGATTATTGCTAAGGATCATATTTAACTTCTAATAGGGAGGATGTGGTGCTAGAATTCATGGGTGGCTGAGCAGGTAACTTTTACTTTTACTGGCTACAGGCACATTTTGGCCACATTTACTAAGGTACGCTTTGGATAGCTTCTATTTTTTACCTTTTTGGCAGATCATTGACTACCATTCTATCCTTTTTAGGCTATCTAGAGTCCCTTTGATCCTACTATTCTTAGGGATGTGGGCCTCTTTTCCCTTGGCATTACCTTTATTGGGCGATGGATCCTTTTAGGTTCTTCCATTCAGATGGAGTTCTTTTCGGGGGAGCGAGTGATTGCTCAGTCCATTAGGGAGAGGATTGTACTAGTAGATCTACCTATGCTCAAGAGGGAACGTGTATCGATGCCTTTTTAAACTTATTGGAGAGTAGGGAGAGTATGTTCTTTAATGCTTTGTTGGTGACTTCAACTGCGCCATTGGTTTGAGGTCTATAAGGGGAAGACCTCTGATGTTCAACTTTCTCCTTCTTTAGGAGAGCGACTACCTCCTTTTGAAAATATGATCCATTGTCAGAGATTATCTCATGGGAGACACCATACCTCTCGATGATGTTGGTTTTGATAAATTGAGCCACCTTTTTTGAGTCTAGGGTTTGGTAACGCCCAACTTCAACCCACTTAGTGAAATAATCGATGGCTAATAAGATGTATTCATAGCCAACAAATGACTTTAGTGAAACCTTTTTAATGACATCAATTCCCTAAATGGCAAAGGGCCAAAGAGTAGAAATTGGATTGAGCGGAGAAGAGGGGGGCTTCTGGACATTTCAGACACCTTTGGGAAAACCATGTACAGTCTTTATTCATGGTTAGCCAATAATACCCTTAGTTCATGATTATTTTGAGATAGGGCCCATCCATTCATTTGGGTGCCATCTGTCCCACCATAGATCTCTTCTGTGATCTTATAGTCTTCCTGGTCAGAAACGTACCTTAAGTGGACACCATTCCATGTTTTCTTATAAAGGATGTCACCTCCAGGATGTATCTGCTAGCTAGTTTCCTTATGGTCCTTCTTTCTGATTGGGAGGCAGCTTCAGGATATTTACCTTTTGTAAGGTAGATATAGATGTCCCAGTACTAAGATTTCTCTTCAGCTTCTTGAATATTCATGCATTGAGCTTGAAAGCTTGGTTGTCAGTTGATGCTTATTGAAATAGGATGAATAATGAACCCATCATGTATTTCTATCATGGATGCAAGGGTTGCCAATGCATCGGTGAACTTGTTCCGAGTTCTTGGCAGATAATGGAAAGATAAGATCTCAAAGCTGTTGGCCAACTCTTTAGGATGTTTATAGTAAGGAACCAACTGCTCCTCTTTGATTTTCCATTTTCCTAAGGCTTGTGAGACAATGAGATTGGAATCACCATAAACTTCCAAGTTTCTAATTTTTATTTGAAGGGCTGATTCTAATCCAGATACACACACTTCATATTTGGTTTCGTTGTTTGTTACCTCAAAATCTAACTTGATTTCTAGAAGTAAAGTTTCACCAATAGGTGTAAGGAACACCATCCCCATATCATATCCCTTATGGTTAATGGTACCATCAAAGTATAATTTCCATGGCTCATCCAGTAGGAATAACATATCCTCATCGGGAAACTTAGGTTCTTCCCAAGGATCTTTAGTTGGGGCAGCAACCAGTTGGTCAGTGATGACAGTACCTTTGATGGATTTTCTCTGAATGTACTTGAGGTTATAGGCTATAAGGACTTCCATCCATCTAGCCATCTTGCTATCTAAGATATGCTTTCCCATGAAATATTTGAGTGGCTTTTGATAAGTGAGGATGTGTGTAATGTATGCCCTCAAATAATGCCTCAGTTTGTGGCACGCCCATACTAGAGCTAGGCAGAACTTTTCGATGTAGCTATACTTAAGCTCGTGAGGTAGTATTCTTTTGCTCAAATAGTAAATGGAATTTTCTTTATGAGAGTCTATGGCATTTTGTGCTAGCATTGCCCCCATGGCTTCACCAATGACTGTCAGGTACAGTAGTGATGGTTTGCCTGACCTAGGTGGTTGTAGGATTGGTAGATTCAGGAGATACTGTTTGATCTTTCAAAGGCTTGTTGGCATTCCTTGTTCTACTGCTTAGAGGAATTCTTCTTTTATAAGTTAAAAATGGGACCATAAGTGTTTGCTAACTAGTTGATAAACCAATTGATGTATTGAAGATAACCCAAGAAGCCCCTTATTTCCTTTTCAGTTTCAGGAGATGGCATGTCGAGAATAGATTTGGACTTGGTTGGATCGGCTCCAATCCCTTTCTTGCTCACCATGTATATGAGGAATACTCTAGATGAGGCTCCAAATATACATATTTTTTGGTTCATCTTGAGATTGTACTGTCGAAGTCTAAGGAAGAACTTCTCCAGTGCTTGTAGATGCTATTTGGTAGTAACACCTTTAATGACTATGCCGTCTACATATACTCCACTTCTTTATACATCATGTCATGGAAGACTATAGTGGCTATCCTCTGGAAGGTGGCTCCAGCATTTTTCAACCCAAATGGCATCACTCTATAACAATAAGTGCCCCATTCTATAATAAAGGTCATCTTCTCTTTGTCTAAAGAGTGGACTAAGATTTGATTGTACCTCGTATCTAGATTGGTTAAGGAAACCATCTTTAAATCAGCTACTGTGTCGAACAATAGGTCTATATGTGGTAGTAAAAAAATCATCCTTTGGGCATGCTTTGTTCAGATCTAGATAATCCACATACATTTTGACTTTCTTATATTTCTTCAGTACTGGGACAAAGTTAGCCAACCACGATAGGTAGCTGATAGGCTCGATGAAGTTGTAAGAGAGTTGCTTAGCCATTTTTTCCTTGATTGGAATGCACCAGGCTAGACTCATGCATTTAAGCTTCTGTTTAACAGGCTTGCAATCTGGATATATTGGAATCTTGTGGATGACAATGCTTAGATCGAGTTTGGTAAAGTCACTCGGTTGTCAGGCAATTCAATTTTTGAATCTTTTGATGGCAGATACAATGTCTTATTTGTTCGAGCATGTAGATGTAATGTATGTGTTTTTATAAATGTCATGAATGCTAGTGTTTATGGGCTCTTTACTGCACTTTTTATTTTGTTTATTATTTTATTCTCTTTTTCTATTTTTTTGAGTTCAGATTCATCAAATGAAACATCAAAAGAAAATAAAGAGATAGGCCCGTAACAAGAAAATTTGGTGGTTTTATGAATTGAAATTAGGGAGAAGTCCATGATTACATCAAGTTCATATTTAAAACTCGATGGACATGTTACATCAGACTTTGATTCAGAAAAGGAAGAAGAAGAAGACTCAGACTCAATATTGGACTTGGACTCATACTCGGTTTCTAGTTTAGACTTAATAGCTTCTGCAGGGTTTTCTTCAAAATGTTAGTTTTTTAGTTTCCCAGTAGCAGGCTTGATCAAGGTGGAGAGGTTAACTTTTTTCCTCCTTATCGGTCAGGATGGCTATGTTGCTAAAGAGGCTAGCTTCCTTGTTATCTTCATAGTCATTGCCTAGGAAGTATATGGGCTAGCAGTTTTTAGTGGTTAGCTTCACATCAGAGAACAACTAAAATCTATGAATTATAATGCCAGTTACATGATAGATCCATGGCTTGGGAAAAGCACAGTAAGGAACCGTCACTCCCTTTTTTGAAAATGTATCCGTTCTAGGTTCTGAAATACAACCTTAGGGGATAGTCAGCTTCACCCCCTATACTAGCAATTAGAGACATTTCTCTTTCCTGGGCTTTTGCATACTCAATTTCATCATCAATGGGTTTGTAGCCTAAGCCAAAAGGCAAAATGGAGGATGGGTATTCATCAAATGACTTCATATCTTACTAGTTCTTACCCAAGCCCATACTAGGAGAGTAGGCCATATGTTTGAGGATATTTCTGATAATAGGGTTACAAAATGGATTAAAGTCCAAAGAGATTGGTTCTTTCATATTATCAATGGCTTCAATTAATTGCACCAATGAGAAGCTAGATAAAGGATATGCCGGCAATTCAGGTTGAATTTCTAAGATAGGGATTATGTTTAAGACTTTAGATTTACCAGATGTGTCAGCCTTAATAGTTACAATCACATTTTTTAGTGGGAATTTGATCCATTGATGGAGAGTTGATGGCACAGTCTTAACTTGATGGATCTAAGGTCTCCCCGAAAGTAGATTAAAGTATTATGGCACATCGATGACTTAAAATGGTACTTTGAAGTTTGTTAGGCCCATGGTGACTGCCAAAGTTGCCACCCTAAGAACTTCTCTTTTCGAGTTGTTATAAGCTCATATAATTTGGTCAGAAGGTGTAAAATCAATAACACTTAATGTTAGTAGTGTATGTTCTAGAGCTTACACTCAACATGTGAATGTAAACAAATACCAAATTGTCTTTAATATATATGTTCTTTAAATGAAATTATTCCTTGTATCGAACATATATATGTCCTTTAAGTATTTTGTAAAGGAATCTATTCTCAAAGAGTTTGAGAAAATGAGTGATAGATTTCCCTTTATCAGATTCTTTAAAGGTTGTTCATGGTTATAAGATTATTGGTAGGGATGCCATTAATCCGGAAGACCATCACCTCTATTGTCATCCATGATAGGTATGAGATACCTATTGGTATGGAGGTAGCTAGTCTTATGCTACAGACATGTGATGCTGTGACAACATGTGAGCATACTCATTGGAAGAGTAAGTTGAACAATGACACTAGATGATGGATACATAGAGCGTTACCAACTAGTCAATATCACATCATGTAGATCATGATTGTACATATAATCCTTACACTTTAGGTGACTTGTTATTTAGCATATTGGTGCTATGGTTTGTTATTGCTTACATACTGATGCTAATCATGTGTTGGTATATGGCATGTGGTGGCCATAATCAGTGGTATATTTGGATAAGTGATTAACCAAGAAAGGATTCATTAAGTTGGGTAACCAAGGAAGGAATCCTATGACTTTTGGTTATTCTTGATATGCAAATCCCTAGCTAGGGTGGATTAGGTTCACTAGAAAGAGTTTTTAGAAGGAATTGGTTTATTGAGAACTCACACCGGATAGAGGTCATAAGATCTGGCATATATGGTTTGACTATTCCATGACCATAGCTAAGATCGAGATCTATAATGAAGGAATTTGAGTGCATGATAATTATGATTGAGAGGTCCATGCAATGTCAAGGATATGATTATCGACATTCATTTCTAATTGGGTAGTCGCGATATGTTATGCTAGACGTCACTCATGACTTATGGGACTAAGTGTGTGGTGAGGATTACACATTTGGTGGGAAGAAAAGAGATTTCTTTATCCCATTGCTAATTTGAACATGAACTTAGTAAGTCACATACTATATAGCAATTCCCATTAGCTTGTATTTATCATATTAATGATTAATTAAAGAGTTTAATTAATTATTAATGATGATTGAATTAAACATGTTATTAAATTTACAAAGATGCTAGGATATCTTGATGTTTAATTCATAAAAGGAAAATTTCAATTATGTCATAGTTTGTATGAGATACAAATGGGCATGACTAATTGAAATGGTTTTGGAAAAATAGTTAAAATTATTTGGCTTAACATGAGATGTTAGCTTAATCCACATTAGATGTGGTTAATTAAGGTTTAAAGGTGATTCTAACTAATTATATGCTTAATCTAGTTGACTAATTGACTAATCAAATAGTCAAGTTTCAACTAGAACAAGTTTCCCAACATGTTTCCTTAATTTAAGGAAAAGTTGTTGGAGAAGTTTTGGGATATAAATAGTTTGGCTTCATCTTTTTGCCCAACAACAAGTCAATCCACTTAAAGGATGAAGAAGACATATTCATCTTCTTCAACTTTGCATTAGAGAGAGAAACTCTCTAAGAGTTAGAGAGAGAAAGCTTAAATTCACACAAAAAAGAGTGAGAAGATTTGTTTTAAAGAAGAGTTCTTCAAGAACAAACTCCTCATCTATTATCCTTTGAGAAAGGAGTGTGGAGAAGCTTGGAAGTCCAAAACTAATCCCCAAGTCTCAAATTCTCAAGTAAAGGAGCAAGGATCAAACTTTTGGGTAACTAAAGAGAGGTGATTCAAGCTTCTTGAAGAGAATTAGAGAACAAGCTTTTGGAAAAAAGCTAGGTACATTTCAAGATAGAGACTTCGCACTTAAGGAGCTTAACGAAGGAGGGTGAGAGGTATTCTTACTTTAAACCTTTCTTTGTTCAACTTGTGTTTTGTACACAAATTGGTGAAATATCGTTGGTTGAAGTTATGGATCCAAACCTTGATTTAGACATTTATCAAAGAGTTTGATAAATGACTAAACCTTCTATGTTAAAAGAGTTTTAATATAGAACTTAATTTCCAAAGAGTTTGGTAATTTTTAAGTGTTTTGTTAAAAGTGTTTTGACAAAATGTTTAAGAACTAAAACCTAGGTTAGAGAAAAGTTTCAAAGAGTTTGGAAATTGCCTAATCTATTTTTGTTAAAAGAGTTCTAACAAAATCATGTTTTCAAAAAAGTTTTGAAAACCAGAATGTGAATCTTTCTCGATTCGTTTTCTCCTTTTTTTTTATTCCTCTGCGTGACTCCATAACATTTCCTTCAAGTGGTAGCTGAGCCACCCAATTTGTTGTACAAAACCATGGTTATGTTGGTGTGTTTGTTAAAGGCAAAACTGTCAAAATGTGCTATTTTTTGCTATTACGGGCAATGTTCACGGGCGTGACGATTGCCCGTGAAGAAAAAATAAGGTACTGCCTGTTCAATCATGACTAATGTTAACACTCGTGACATGAACGTATGGTTCTATACCTTGGTAACAAGCTATTTTCTTGAGTCACTGCCTTTGTTCATGCTTGTGAAGAATGCTCGTGATTGCCTCACGGGCAATCTTCACGCTCGAGATGATTGTCTGTGACTGGAAAATAATGTCCTGTATTATTGGCAGTGAGCTTTTATGTGATCACGGTCAATGTTCATGGCTGTGATGATTACCCATGAGGGTCATCACGCCCATGATTTTTTCCCATGATTGGTACATAAAAGTCTGAATTTTGGCAAATTGCACATCACGGCCAATCCTCACGCCCGTGATGTCATAGTGATTTGGGGTTATAAAGTTCAATCTTTTAATCCAAAGTTACTTATCTTAAAGAGTTTGGGATGCTATTTGGCTATTGTCATATGTCTATAATAAGCATATTTTGACTTCAAAGAAATGAATATGAGATATTTAAGTTTTGGAAGAGTTCCAAAAGATTGAAGTACCTAAACACATACCTAATGTATAAGAGTTATATATTATTGTTATGGGTTTGTAATGTCATGAAAGGGTGATCATGGACTTTTAACTTAACAATTGACATTGTGGGGCATTTAATATTCTTTTATTATATAAGAGATTGTAATTAAGTGTTAATCACTTGTTTAGGGTATTTTCTAATTCATTGAGCCTATGAGCTACATTTTCTTTGTAATCTCACCTTGGTATGCCAATGATACTTATGTACACATGAGATGTGGAGATGAAAGAGAAAAGGAAGGTTCAACCCATAAAGATGCCTAATGGGAGCATAAAGACTACTGTAGTCTAAAATGCTTGTAATTTGATAAACTAAAACCCTTACTCATTCCTTGTGGCTGAGAATTGAGGCCTTAAGTCCATGATCATGCCTATGTAAATTATTGTCCATTTTATTGATTTATATGAGATATATATTATGCATGAGATGTATGTAAAATGGATAATGTGCAAAGTGAGACCTAATT
>CAOJBK010505667.1:0-10981 GCA_948294925.1 Codiaeum variegatum | reverse complement strand
ACGCCGAATTGGCATCAGTAAATGTATGTTTTTTTGTAGTGCGATCGATATCAAAGTTAATTATTTTGTGTTTGCTTCTATTTTTATTCTTTGTACATGTTTCTTTCGTATTTAGGGTTTAAACACAAAAATGTATTATTTGGACAATTGGTATAAATATAAAAGACAAAAAAAAAAGAAGTTTTCTTATTTAAAGTACTTTTATTTCGGCCTTAACTATAACGAACGAACCCTTAAAAACAATTAAAAGACTGATTTTTCCCTCACCGACCTGTGTGTATTAGCCCGAGCGTGAATAGCTGGATCTAAACAATTTTCATCCACTCTTTTCTTTAATTTATACTTATGCCACTGTATCTCCAACCTTCTCTTTTCTTTAATGGATTAATTACATAACAAATCGCAAACTTTAAACAAAACTACAATTTATCACAAATTTTAAATTTTGACAATTCAAGAGCCAAACTTTCAATTTAAGGTATATGATCAATATCTTGATTCTCACATCACAAGTGGTGATGATGTGAAACATATTAAAATGAGTAATATGATATTTAGGATACTTTATCATACATTAAGCAATAAAATGCTAATTATGTGAAATGGTGATTAAAATAAATCATTATTTTTTAACTCTAACAATGTTTAAATTTTTTTAATTAACTTCAACAAAAATAAAAAAGAAGAAAATAATAAATTTTATCTATCATCTTGATATGTGTCATGTTAATTTAGCAGGTGTCTCATCGTCACCGCTAATAAGATGATAATTGAAATTCTGATCACATATCTAAATATAATAAAAATATTAAAATGCATATACTTGAATTGCCAAAATTTTAAATTCGCGACAAATTACAATTCTAGTGAGGACACATTAAGTAATTGGTGGATTGCCTTTATGTGCAACATTGGTATCGTGTCGATTACAGCTGTTGAACTAAGGGGTGTGCTTCATGGTTTAGAGGTGGCTTGGGATGGTTTATAGGTGGCTTGGGATGCTGGTTGTAGGAAGCTCTCTATTGAAGTGGATAGTATGATTGTGGTTGATATGCTAAAAAGGTGATTCATCTTTAGCAATGGCTCATAAAGGAATTGTTGATGAAATTAAAGATTGGCTAAGGTTTGGGTGGTGAATATTAAACATGTCTATAGAAAAGCTAATTTTGTAGCTGATTTTTTTGGCCAATAATGCACATTCAAGGAATTTGGGTCTTCATGTATTATCTACTTCTTCCACTGAAGTTCAACCATGGTTACTGCATGATAAGCTAGGTATTTCATATAGTAGGGTTGTGCCCTTTTGTTAGTTTGGTAATTTGCCGTTAGTACTCTTCTTGTACTAAAAAAAATGAAATTAGAGAGGAGTGGAAAAATAATAGTCGTTACCAATTTTTTTTATGAAAAAATAATATTTATTATATTAATAAAAGTGTAGGCTACATGATAGGGACAACTCTCTTTTATATATGTGGATGGAGAGATTCGAGTCTATGATCTCTCCATTCTCACGCTTTTGATAAGTAATGAGAAGTCTAATAAAACTGTAACTGATTGGCATTCATAACTCATTTATTCAATTTATAAATTTTAAATTATAATAAATAGAAATGGACCTTACATATGAGCTAGCAGTTCAAGGATCCGCTGACAAATTAAATAATAAATAAAAATAAATTTTAATAAGTAAATATTAATTTTAATTAATAAAATTAAGTTTAATAAATATAGTTATAAATAGTAAAAATATATTTAAAAAAGTGTTAAAATTAATTTTAAAGAGTAAAAATTAAATTAATAAAATAAAATTAATAAAAATTAATTTTAATCAATAAAAATAATTTTAATTGAATAAAAATAGAATAATATTAAGTATTAGTATTGGAGTAATTATTCTTAAAAATTTACAATTCGGTACAGTTCATACATAATCCATTATACCCATGACGGTATAATACTTAAAAATGATACTACTCACTCAACTTAAATTTGATTAGCTGATGTGATTGTAGAGTAGCAAATCAGAAGTTTATAGTATTTGCAAGAATTAATATTAACGGTGAGAAGCAAAAATGAAAATTCATTGAAGCTTCCTAATGGTCAAATGAACCATAAAATTCTGTTAATCGACCGTTGACTTCACTAATCTTCTTGGTCTTTTTTTTATATACAAAAATTCATAATCAATGTTATCTTTACATCCTTAAAAATTACTTGAATCTCAACAGTTTGTCAATTTTGCTTCAAATGGCAAAATCATTTTCCATTAAATTCATTGAAACAGCACTTTGTTGCAGTAATAGCCTTTATGCACTTTCATACCCTGATCCCAAACAAAAGCGGCTAATCAAAAAACACCTCATTTCTCTAATTCAAAATTTCCCAATTTTCAGACCCTCAATCGACAAATTCACCCACAACGACGGCACCACCGTCAACATCCTAAACGCCACCGGAAACCTCCATATCTCCGATTACTCCCCTCCAATTCCTCTCACAATTTGGGTCCATGAAAATTACCCTAAGATGCCTCCTCTGGTTTTTGTTTTACCTTCAAATTCTTTATCCCCAATTCATAAAAATCATCCCTTTGTTGATTCTTCTTCTGGTTTTACTTCTTCTGCTTATTTACAAACATGGGTTTTTCCTCGTTATAATCTTACTCAACTTGTTCGTAATCTAATCAATATTTTCAATCTGGATCATCCTTTTATTTCCAATTGCTCTGTTTCAAGTTCTACTCTGTTTCCGTCTCAATTTTCAAAGATGGAATCTCTTGATCGACTTTCGGGGATGATTCACTATGATATTTTGGATTTAAATGAAAAAAATGAAGAAGAAATTCAGGAATTGTATAAAATTCAAGAAGAATTGAAGAAGAGAGATGAGATTACAGAAAACATTATTGCTAGTCTTGAGGATGAAGAAACAGGGCTTAAAAACAGAGTAATGAAATTAATGGATGGAGCTGATGTGTTGATGAATTGGTTAAGAGTTAATGATATGAAATCAGTTGTGGAAGATTGTGAAGGATTTGAAGGTGAAGATGAAGATTCAAAAACGGTGGTTGATTGTTTGGCTGCAGATAGTGGGATTGAAGATTTGATATATGGATTAGAAAAGGCAGTACAAATAGGAGTTTTGCCTTTTGATTCATATATTAAGCAAGTTAGAGAGTTGGCAAGAGAGCAATTTTCATATAGAAATAAGCTTGTAAACTTAAGAGGTTCTTTCATCCTCCATTGGCCTTATTGATGCAAATAATTTCCATCAATGGTGGCCAAGACAATTTCTGTTTCATTCCTTTTTTTTTTTTTTTTGGGAATACATGTAAATTTTCTTCTTCTTTTTTTTGCCAAATACATGTAAATTTTTTAAGGAAACAAGTTAGATGATTTAGAATGTCACTTGAAGCAACATGAGTTCTAAAAATTCACTTAAAGCATTTTCCTTATAATTTCGAAGGAAAAACTTACTAATACAAGATGCATATAACAAGCCAACTTGAGAAAGTTATTTTGAGGGAAAAAAAATATTGATTTCTTTTTACTTTAAAAAAAAAAAGAAAGGATAGATTGAATTTTTTAAAAAAAATCCCTATATTTTTTTTTGAAAAAGTACAATTAATCTATTAAGGTAAGTTATTATTTTTTTCTCTCTCGTTGAAGCGTTTGGAGCCGACTTGCTAGTTCAAGTGCTAGAAGGCTAGGGTTTCTTTGTTTACATACAATGGAAGGTATCTCTTCCTCCATTGATCAGATTTGTATCTCTGAGATTGAGGAAGAAGGGTTGGAATAGGGTTTTGTTGCAAACAATATTCCTTGTTCTTTCCCTTTTGATTATTGTTTACTGGGACGTTTTGTGGGATCTAGATCCATCAATGAAAAACACTCTTGCAGCAATATGGAAATCGGCTAAAGGCCTTTCTTTCTATACTGAGGATGCTCCCTTATTTCATTTTCACTTTTATCATGAAGCCAACATGAGAAGGGTCTTAGGTAATAGTCCATGGACCTTTAACCAACAACTTCTGGTATTATTCATTTACAAAGGTGATGCTGCTCCTTCTTTGGTTACTCTTAATACGATAGGGTTTTGGATCTAGGTTGAAGATATTCCACCAAATGCACTTAAGCCTAGTATGGTTGCAGTAATTGGAGGTAAGATTGGAACATTCTTAAAATTTGATGAACAAGTGATGAAAAAAGGCATGATGAGCCTATGAGTGGAGGTGGATGTCACTAATCCTTTGATGAGAGGATTGAATTTAAAGAGGGATGGGAAGGCTATCTGGTTAAAGTTCTATTATAAGAAGTTGCCAACAATTTGTTTCGATTGCAGTGTCATTAGACATATTAAATCTCGATATCAGTTAATTCTAGACAATCCTCAATGGTGGCTCATGGAAAGAGGTATGATTTGACTATCCATGCTCAGCCTTTACGAGGGCATAATTAAACTTTTTTGGATGGCAGTGCATGGATTAGGGAAGAAGGCCGGAAAGAATGCAATTCAGAGATAAAACAGTTAGTCCTAAGTTCATCTAATGGTGTTAAGAATCGAAGCAAAGGTGTGGTTTTTGCAGATAAAGAAAAAATAATTCCTCATTTTACCACAAGCAATTCATTTGCTGCAGGCATAGTGAATAATAAGATAGTGGAGAATCAGCTTGTTGCGTGTAAGCCTTCTACTAAACATCAACTAATGGTGATCATTCCCCTTAAAAACTCTTTAGATGGATTAATTAAACAACTGAATGTTGTTCCAAAAAAGAGGAAATCAGCTGACAGAAGTAATGTCTCAGCTCTTACTTAAATTTTTGAAGAAGTTCCTCAAGGTGAGATTTCAAATGCTCAATTAAACTTATTAGGCGTGGGTTCTGCTTTGCAGCAGACCTGTCATCAGCAATGAGTCTTTTCTGTTGGAACTATAGGGGGCTTGGGAACCCCGATACATTTCATCAATTGAAGGCTTTTATCAAAGATAGGTGCCCTATTTTGGTGTTCTTAATTGAAATAAAATGTTCACCTTCAAGGTTTGGTAAAATTTATCGTTCTTTGGGGTTTGTTAATTTTCATTATAC
Organism: Codiaeum variegatum; assembly: GCA_948294925.1. NCBI lineage: Eukaryota > Viridiplantae > Streptophyta > Magnoliopsida > Malpighiales > Euphorbiaceae > Codiaeum > Codiaeum variegatum. The sequence continues at coordinate 5,898 of CAOJBK010505667.1, read as the reverse complement.
TGCTCCTAATAGTGATAATTCTGGTATTAGTCTGATGTGGGTGGGTGGTTTTTCTATTAACATTCTTTCTTACTCATCTTTTCACATTGACACTATTGTTCAGTCTTTTGGTGGTCATGAGTGGAGGTTCATGAGTTTTTATGGGAATCCTAGTAGAAGTATGCGACATTTTTCTTAGGAATTACAACCCTTCATAATTCTCTATCTCTTCCATAGTTAGTAGGGGGTGAGTTCAATGAGATTCTATATGAGGGTGAGCAAAAAGGGGGTGCTTCCCATCCAATCTCTCTTATAAATAATATTTATGATGCTATTGGTGATTGTGAATTAGTTGACTTGGGTTTTCAAGGCTATCAATTCACTTGGAAAAAAGGGTGTAAATCAGGAAATTTAATGGAAGAGCAATTGGATAGATCTTTTGCAAACTCTTCTTATATGCAAAATTTTCCAAATTATGTTGTGTCTAATGTTCCAAGCTTAGTGACTAATCATGTTCTTCTCTCTTTATCATTTTTTGCTAAATGTCAGACTTGGGAAGAAGGCTAGAAAGAATGTAATTTAGAGATAAATTAGTTAGTCCCAAGTTCATCTAATGGTGTTGAGAATCGAGGCAAAGGTGTGGTTTTTACAGATAAAGAAAACATAATTCCTAATTTTACCACAAGTAATTCATTTGCTGCAGGCATAGTGAACAATAAGATAGTGGAGAATCAGCTTGTTATGGGTAAGCCTTCTACTAAACCTCAACCGATGGTGATCGTTCCCATTAAAAACTCTTTAAATGGATCAATTAAACAACTTAATGCTTTTCCAAAAAAGAGGAAATCAGCTGACGAAAGTAAGGTCTCAACTCTTGCTCAATTTTTTGAAGAAGTTCCTCAAGGTGAGAATTCAAATGCTCATTTAAACTAATTGAAGGAGGGTTCTGCTTTGTAGTAGGCCCACCCTCAATAATGAGTCTTTTTTGTTGGAACTGTAAGGGGCTTGGGACCCAATACAGCTCGTCAATTGAAGGCTTTTGTCAAAGATAGGCGCCTTATTTTGGTGTTCTTGATTAAAATAAAATGTTCACCTTCGAGGCTTGGTAAAATTTATCGTTCTTTGGGCTTTGTTGATTTTCTTTGTACTTCTCCTAATAGTGATAATTCTAGTATTGGTCTAAAGTAGGTGGATGGTGTTTCTATTGACATTCTTTCTTACTCATCTTTTCATATTGACACTGTTGTTCAGTCTTTTGGTGGTCATGAGTGGAGGTTCATGGGCTTTTATGGGCATCCTAGTAGAAGTATGCGTCATTTTTCTTGGGAATTACTGAGAACCCTTTACAATTCTCTATCTCTTCTATGGTTAGTAGGGGGTGACTTCAATGAGAGTCTATATTGAGAGTGAGCAAAAGGGGGGTGCTTCCCATCCAATCTCGCTTATAAATAATTTTTCCAAAGCTATTGGTGATTGTGAATTAGTTGACTTGAGTTTTCAAGGCTATCAATTCACTTGAGAAAAAGGGCATAAATTAAGAAATTTAATGGAAGAGCAGTTGGATAGATTTTCTGCGAACTCTTCTTAGATGAAAATTTTTCCAAATTTTTTTGTGTCTCGTGTTCCAAGCTTGGTGAATGATCATGTTCTTCTCTCTTTATCATTTTATGATAAACATCAGACTTGTTTTTCAAGCAGACAAAACAGATTTGAAAGTCACTGGTTGAAGGAGTCGGATTGTGCAACAATTGTTCAAGCGGCATGGTCTAATTCTGTAGTAGACAACAACACTTTCAAAAGCTTAAATCACATCTTTGTTGCTCTTTATGAATGGGGCATCAGTAAATCTCGATCATTCATAGCATAAGTTGAAGCTTTAAGGTGGGAGCTGAATTATTTAAAATCAGTAGCAAATTCTGAAGATGTGACTTCTTGTATTATTAAATTTATGAAGACGTGTATGCCATTTTAAAGAAAGATGAGCTCTATTGGAGGCAGTGTTCTCATTGTTAATGGCTTAAGGAAGGAGATAAAAATCATTGATATTTTCATTTTGTTGCCACTCAGAGATGAAAGCACAACACTTTACATAGCCTTCATGATGATTGGGTTAATGGGTTGCGAAGGAATGTGATATGGCGAAGATAGCAACCTTATATTTTGAGAATTTATTTTTCTCAAATGGAAGCACAATTGATGATCGTATTTCTCAATCCATTTCAAGGAAGTTGAATGATGATCATAATGCTAATCTTCTCAAACCATTCACTACGGAAGAAATTACTTTAGCTTTATCCCAGATGGATCCTCATAAAGCTCACGGTACAGATGGTTTGCCAAGTTTGTTTTATGCAAATTATTGGGATCTTATTAGCAAGGATGTGAGTTCTCTTTGTTTATCAATTTTAAATGGTAACCCCTTTCTTGTTAGTTTAAATCACACTAATGTTATTTTAATCCCAAAGAAAAATAAACTGGATAAAATGAGCGATCTTAGACCAATTAACTTAGGTAATGTCTTGTACAAGCTAATTTCTAAGGTTTTTGTTAATCGTATGAAGCCTATTTTTTTTGGACTTATTTCTGAGGAACAAAGTGCCTTTATTCCATATAGACTTATTACTAATAACATTCTTCTTGGAACGAAGGCTTTTCATGCTTTAAGATCTAATTCTAAGATTTGTGGAGGCTGTAAAATTAGACATGGCTAAAGTGTATGATCGCTTATAATGGAACTTTATTTATTTTGTATTAAATGCGATGAGCTTTGCATCATCCTGGATTGATTTGGTCATGAAATGTATCACTTCTGTCACTTATTCTATTATTCTAAATGGCAAGATTATAGGAGATGTGATTCCTCATCTTGGTGTTAAACAAGGGGATCGGCTTTCACCTTATATTTTTATTATATGAGCAGAAGTTTTGTCCAACTTATTAACCAATGCTTCTACTGATGGTAAAATTTCAAGGTTGAAGTTGGCACCTTCAGCTCCTGTTATATCCCATTTATTTTTTCCAAATGACAGACTCATATTTACTTAAGCTTCTATTACCGGGGCTACTGAACTCAAAAATTTATTTACTATCTATGATAAAGCTTCTGGCCAACTGGTAAATTCTTTAAAAAGTAGCTCTTTTTTTGCTATTGTTGTGTCTATAGAGAGTATAAGGAGCTACATTGCTGTTTTTGGTATTATTGATGTTATTTTTTAGGGTACTTATCTGGGAATGCCTTCAATGTTGGGTCGATCTAAGAAGAAAGCTTTCAGTTTCCTTCACGATAAATTTCACAAAAAGCTTTCTTCTTGGAGGAGTCATTTTTTTTTATCTATGGTGGGTTAAGCCCTTCCTACATTTACCATGTCAATATACCAAATTCCCCTATCTACAACAGATGAATTACAAAAAATTATGAATTCCTTTTAATGAGGAGTAGTAGAAAGGAGTAAAAAAGGAATTAGGTGGGCATATTAGGATAAATTATGTGTTTCCAAAGATCATGGTGGGTTGGGTTTTCATTGTTTAAAGCTATTAAACCAAGCCATGCTTACTAAACAATGTTGGCGTTTGTTAGTAAATGACCACATGCTGATAGTTATGTCTTCAAAGCCAAATATTACCTAGAGCCTAGCATGTTGCAAGCATCTACTTTCCAGAAATGAAAGTTATGGATGGCGTAGCTTGAAAGTGACAATTCCTCTACTAGCTAATGGTTTTATTTGGTACATAGGAGATGGAGAAAGAGTGTCTATTTGGGAGGATATGTGGTTGCCAATGCCATCCTCTTTCAAGATTATTTCACCAAGTCCTAATTTGCTTACTGATAATTGACAAATTATGCATTATTGTACCCTATTTTCTTGATGATTTTGTTCTTTAAATTGAGTTTGATATGTTTGTTCTAAGTGTTTTCAATTATTTTCAAGAAATAAATTGGAATCAAAGGTTAGGAAGAATTATTTTGAAGTTTGAGCTTAAAAGACGAAGAAAATGTGCGAAAACGGAGCGAAAATGGTGGAAAACATCTCCCACGGCCATTGGCATGGCCAGTGCCAAGGGTAGCACCTAGCCGTGGGAGATAGAACAAATCTGGACAGGCAGTAGCTCCTCACGGGCACTACCATGGCCCGTGGCAGGGACCTTGGGAGCCTACTGCCTCCCCCAATCCATAGGTGATGGCTACCATAGTCAGTGCCACGGCATGTGGCAGCCACTAGACTGCCTATTGCAGCCAACAGAAGAGAAGCAATAGCTTCCCACGGGCGCCGCCACGGCCCATGGCGGAGCCGGTGGGAGCTCATTGTCCAATATACGAAATTCTGGCTGGTTTGAACTTGTCTCGATATTTTGAGCATAAATCGACTATAGAACTCCAATTGAGGCGATTCAGGTACCTTTGGAAAGCTAAGAGAAATATCTATAATGTTTAAGAAGACCACAAAGTCTAATTCCTTCATCTAGATATCCAATATTTGCTTAAAAGTTCGACGTCTAATTTTGGGTACCAATTTAACTCATGCTGACTTGGCAAAAATTGGCCAATCCATGCTTGCACCTATCTAAATCCTAATGAGCCTTAAAGAAATATAAAAGGACATCATTTATATCAGAGGATGAGTCTTGGAGGCTGGAATAGATATGGAGGGACAGAAAACATGTCAAGGAAGGTTTCTAAAGGAGATTTACACAGATCATCACCGAATCGAAGCTGGAAAAAGGAAGATTTGAGTGAAAATCCATTAAGTTGTCATGAACTTCATAGATTTCTACAAATTCTTAACCCTTTCCTTTTCTTTTGATTTGATTATGAACTAAACGTTATTATCTGCCTAGATTAGATGATTGTTACTCGATTGTATCGAATAATCAATGTTTATGCAATGAATATTTTAATTTCTCATTAAGTTTATTCTTTTGATTTATTATTCTAGAAATCAATTGCATTACTAGTGTGTTTTTTATTTATGTTGTTTAAACTTTACTAGAGATAGATTGTTTAAACCTAGAACACTTAAGAGTTTAATAGGATTGTTGTGTTTGCTAGAGATAGATTCACAAACTCCTAGGGTTCACATATTTTTCATTAGATCTTCATGTTGTTTCTAATTGAATAAAATTGAGAAGAGATAACTTCTTATTACTTAGGAATTAGGGATTTAATTGCTTGAGAAAGATTTAAGCCTAAACTTGATGAAAAATCCCACTAAATGATTGATTGATTTATTCATTGATTTGTTGATTTACCATGCAATTTGAGTAATACGAGTCGAAATCTAGGTATATGCTTTAAAATCCAGTTTAGTTTCCAGATTTAATTTGCAAGTTTCTCTGAATTTTATTGAGTCTTTTTAGTTTAATTTTCTAATTAAAAAATCCACAATTATTGTTGGCTAGACAATAGATTAGGAGATTGAGTTGGTGTTTGGTTGAACAAATCGCAAAGAAATTCCCTTGGGAGAACGATACCAGGACTTACCGATTTTTATTACTTGATACGACTCTGTGCATTTGCGGGTGTCAAAGCTGAACATAATATTACATATACAACAGAAAAAGCTAGCTTAAAAAATACACATCAAGTTTTTGGCACCGTTGCTGGGAAATTTCATTTTTTAAGTTTGTTATGATCAACATTAGCAATAAATCCATCGCTATTGATTTAGCCTTTATTTTTCGATATTTAAGTTTTTTTTTCTTTCAATTTATTTCAGGTTAGTGCATGACCAGAGCTAACTCATCTCAATTTCACCCTATCAATCCTAAGATCCAACATATTGGAAGGCAACTAAGAAGGTTAACTCTGGAGGAAGTGGATCCAATTCCTGAAGGAGTTGGTGATTTTCTGATGCAAGATACGGTGGAGGGTGCTTTGGAAGGAAGCATAGTAGAACCAGAGGTAGAAATGGAAAGGAATCA
>CAOJBK010505526.1:0-12193 GCA_948294925.1 Codiaeum variegatum | reverse complement strand
GTCTAATTTATAAAGGGATTAATTCAATTAAGTCTTATTTTGTATGAGATATAAATGGGTATGACTAATTGAATGGTTATGGACTAAATAAAATAATTATGCTTAATCATGAGATGATTAACCTAATCCACATTAGATGTTGTTAATAAGAGATTATAGATGGTTCCTACTAATGATGCCTTAATGTTGTTTGACTTATTGACTAATCCCTTAATCAAATAGTTAAACAAACATATTTCCTAGTTTCCTCCCTAAATTAGGGAAAAGGAAATAGCATATCATCTTTTTTCCTAAGATATTTGAACTTGCTATTATTCATCATCTTCTCGAAAGAGTTAGAGTGAGAAACTCTCTAAGAGTTATAGAGAGAAAATTCAAATCAACACACCATTTTAGAGAGAGTGATTTTATTCTTGAAGAAGAGTTCTTCTATCATAAACTCTTCTTCTAAATCCTTAAGAAGGAGTGTGTGGAGAGTAATAAGTCCAAACCAATCCATTTAATTCTCAAGTTCTCATCAAAGGAGTAAGAACCAAAGTATTTGGGAAACCAAGAGAGGGTTCAAGATTCCTATACTAAAAAGGAAACACAAGCCTTTAAGAAGGTGTGTATCGAGCTAGAGGCTTCGCACTTAAGGAGCTAAACGAAGGAGGGAGTCAAGGTATTTTATACTAGAAATCGTCTCCTAAGTTTCAATTGTGTTTTTTTTTTCATAATAATTGGCTAAACTCCTTAAATGAGATTATGGGTCCTAATTTAGGTTTAGATGTTGATTAAAGAGTTTAATGAACAACTAAGCCTCCATGCTAAAAGAGTTTAGAATGGAAATTGTTTTAACAAATGTTTTGTAAACCAAAAATTGAACCATCTCGGCTCGCATGTTTTTCGCTCTTTTCGCTTTCGCTGCGCGACTTGTATTTTTCCTTCAACATTGAAAACCTCACAATCAAGAATACTAGTTTGGGTAATCTCATCATGAGATAAGATATTACCTATCCGTTGGCATGTATCATATTTACTTATCCATTCATGGTTGTCCTTGAACATGGTGGGCCAATAGAATCTGGCCTCCACTTTTTGGGCAATCCAATTTGGACCAAAATGACCCTCAGGTGTCCCACCTTAGCATTGGTCAAAAATTTGCAAGATTTTAGGCCAAGCCACATACCGTCGGATTACTTTGTTACTGCACAATTTGAAAAGAAAAGGGTCCTCCTAAAATAAATATTTTAAATCCAAAAAAGAATTTTTTTTTTCTTTTATTAAAAGATTAGACCATTTGAGAGTTCCCTTGCAGCAAGATAATTTGCCAAATTGGCAAACCAAGAAATAGTAGAAGAAAAGCTAGAGTCACATACCTTACCATTTCCAGGAGTTGCTTGTCCAGGAATGTGTCTTGTATCTCCCTTTCATCTAGCTTTTCAAGCTTCGGATTTTCAACCTTGACAAGTGATCTGCTGCTAAATTTTCAGCTCCTCTTTTTTCTTGAATCTCCAAGTCAAATTCTTTGAGTAAGCCTAGGCTTTGCATCATCCTTAGAAAGGAGATACCTTAATGCTGAATGGTCAATTTAGACCACTACCTTTGACAAGATGAGGTAGGAACGAAACTTGTCAAAGGCAAACATGACAGCTAAAAGCCTTTTTTCTATTATGGTATAGTTTACTTGAGCATCATTTAAAGTCTTGCTAGCATAATAGATCGATTGAAAGTGCTTGTCCCTTCTTTGCCCCAATATGGCTCCCATTGTATAGTCACTAGCTTCGTACATTAGTTCAAATGGAAGCCCCCAATATAGAGCCACCATAATGGGAACATGAATGAGTTTATCCTTCAAAGTGTTAAAAGTAACTAGGAATTCTTCATAAAAGTTGAATTCCACATCTTTTTCTAATAACCTAGTGAAAGGACAAGCAATCTTGGAAAAATCCTTATTAAACCTTCTATAAAAACCCGCATGTCAAAGAAAACTTCAAATGCCTTAACATTTTAAGGTGGAGGGAGCTTATCAATAGTGACCACCTTGTCCCTATCCACCTCTATACCATATTTCAAAAACTTATACCCCAACATAATTCCTTCTTCCACCATGAAATGGAATTTCTCCCAATTGAACACAATGTTGGTTTCCTCAAATCTCTTCGACACCCATTCCAAGTTAGCAAGACAATCTTTGAAACTATACCCATGGATGGAGAAGTCATCCATGAAGACCTTCATGATATCCTCGATCAAGTCATCAAAAATGGTTGTCATGCACCTTTGAAGAGTGGTTGGTACATTGCAAAGACCGAATAGCATTCTCCTATAGGCAAAGGTCCTATAGGGATAAGTGAAGGTGGTCTTCTCGTGGTCTTCCAGTGCGATGGGGATTTGAAAATAACCAAACAAGCCATCAAGAAAGTAGTAGTAGGAATATCTAGCTAATCTCTCTGACACTTGGTCAATGAAAGGAAATGGGAAATGGTCTTTTGGGTAGCATCATTTAATCTTCTATAATCGATGCAAACTCTCTACCCGGTCACCATCCGTTGAGGGATCAACTCATTTTTCTTCATTGGCTATAACCTTCATCCCTCCCTTTTTTGGAATAACTTGAACTGGACTCACCCATGAACTATCATAAATGGGGTAGATAATGATGGCATTAAGAAGCTTAATCACTGCCGTCTTGACCACCTCTTTCATTTTAGGATTAAGCCTTCTTTGAGGTTCCACCATTAGTTTGTACTCATTTTCCATTAGAATCTTGTGGGTATAAAATGAAGGGCTAATCCCCATAATATCCATTATCTTCCATGCAATGACCCTCATATGGTTCTTCAATAGATCAATCAATCTTCCCTTTTGCTCTTTCAATAGCCAGGCACTTAGAATGATCAAAAGCTTTTTCCCTTCCCCCAAGAAGGCATACTCCAAATGATTTAGGAGCACCTTGAGTTCAAGTTCTAGGGGGTATTTAATAGAAAGCTTTGCCTTGTCAATGTTAGGCATCACAATGAACTCAAATGCCCTCTTTCTGTCCATGTACTTGTTCCCCTTCAAGTGCAAAAGCTCCTCTTTTGTTTCCTCATCATCTTCCCCTAGTTTCCCTACACAAGACACCTTTCAAAGGAATCCTTGAAAGTAAAGTTAATGACAAAGTTAAGGGTCTCATTCTTACAAAGATCATTGCATGAGCCCTCATCATCAAAACCCGAAGGGTGATTCATTGATTTGTTTACATTGAAAATTACTTTGTCCTCACCCACCTTTAAAGTGAGGGTATATTCATGAACATCTATGATGACATGGGCCATATTAAAAAATGGCCTACCCAATATCATAGACACGTCTATGTCATCATCCATCTCAAATACCACAAAGTTAATGGGAAATATAAAATCTTCCATCTTTACTAACATATCCTCAATAATCCCCCTGGGATGAATAAAATATTTATCCATTAATTGGATGGTCATTTGTGTTAGCTTAGGCTCCCTGATAGAAAGTTTTTTGAAAACTTAATAAGACATGACACTTATACTAGCACCCAAATCTGCTAATGCCTTATCAATTTTAAAGTTGCCAATCAAACATAGCATGTTTAAAGTACCGAGGTCTTTAAATTTTTTTGGCAACCTTCTTTGTAAGATGGCCAAAAACTTGTCAGACAAATGCACCATAGAGACTTCTTCAAGCTTTCAATTGTTAGAAAAAAGTTCCTTAAGGAACTTAGCATACTTGGGCATTTGTGCAAGAGCTTTGACAAAAATTATATTAATGTGAAGTTACTTGAATATTTCGAGGAACTTACCAAATTATGCGCCTAAGTTAACCTTTTGTAGTCGTTCCTGATATGAAAATTTTGGGTGATTTCTCCACTTGAGATTATAAGTGTTTAAGTACATATTGTTTCCTCCCCTTTGCATCCCACCTATGAAGTTGGCTTGTTCAAAAACTTCCAGTTGAACCACTTGACCCCACCACGATGCACTCTTGGATGTGGTGTCCACCACCACAACTATCACAATACAATGCTTATTACCTTGTTCTCGAAGTAAATGTGTTAAATCTCTTGCTCAAGGCTTCAACTTCTGTCGATTGGGATGTCATCGTGTCCACGACATGAGCACCTGGTGCTCTTAATCTTGGAAGATCCCTTGGAGAGGGTAACCATTTGTAGTAAGACAAAGATATTTCTTCAGCCAAATCCCTTAATTCTTAAGGCGTCTTATGCATTAAAGAATCATCTTCGTCTATTGTTGTAGGTCAAGCCATTGGTGAAGCTTTCCATTTGTTTCCAAAAGAAGAAGCCATGATGAGAGCATTTTAAAAATAAGTGAAGCTTTCCATTTGTTGCCAAATGGAGAAGCCATGATAAGGGCATTTTAAAAATAAGTCCTTTAATCTCCCCTACCCTTCATATAAGGATTATCCTTTTCGGTTGAGTAAATGAATAGATTTAGTTCCTCAACTTGGCGGTTTTAGCAGGAGGGAAGTATTTTTCCAACAATGCCTTCGCTAATTAGCCCCACGTAGTAAAGTGACTCGGCTGGAAGGATTTGAGCCACTTCTTCGGATTGTCCCTTAAAGAGAAAGGAAACAACCTAAATTTAATTATGTCTTCTGATACCCTATTAATTTTGAATGTCTCACAAATCTCTATAAACTCATCCAAATGGGTATATGGATTCTCATGGGCTAATCCACCATATTGGTAAGAATTTTAGATCATTTGGATGATAGACATCTTTATCTCAAAGTTGTTTGCATCCATCACTGGACTTCGAATTGGACCCCCATGTCATTCAAATCGGCTCGTGCAAAATCTTACATGGTCCTTCGTACTGGAGCTCCATTACCTTGGACATTGCCTTGGCCATTCCCATTACTAGATCTATCCCTAATGGTGTTTTTATTGCCTTTAATGCCATCATTACTATTGTTTCCCTTCATATTTACTCTGGATACCTCTAAATCCTCTACCTCAATATCCTTTTCCTCTCCCTCAAATGTGCCCTCAGGAACCTCTAGAATTGGATCGCCTCCGGCCAAAGCTAACTCCGTCTCCCTTTCTTATTGCTGTCTCCTTAAGTTCCATTGAAGTTTCGAATTGTACGGAAGTATGCCGAAGGAGTTAGCTCTAGTTTTGAAATGGTACCTAAAATACAATAACAAGAGAAACCACTATGAAATAAAAAGAAGAATAAAGGCTAAATCAATAGCTTCAGATTTATTGCTCATATTGACCATATTCAATTCAAACTACTCTCTGGTAATGGCGCTAAAAACTTAATAGCTTCCGCCGCTAACACCCGCAAGTACACGGGGTCATATCCAGTAGTATGAACCAGGTGAGTACCGATATCATTTTCCTGAGGAAAAGTTCGAATTGGCCCATCAAGCACCAACTCAATCTCTTGTTCTATTATTTAGCTAATAATAATTTTGGATTTTTTAAACTAATTTTCACTACTTTTACTTTAAATTAAACTTAAACTTGGCAAAACTTCAAAGTGGCAAAAGATTAATAGAGGAAATCAACAATGGATTAAATCATCTACCTAGATTTCAATTCATACTACATCAATTTGCAAGATTAATCAACAATCCAATGAAATTCTTAATCAATCATCAAGTGAGTTTTCTTCATAAAAGTTAGGTTTAACCCTTTCTCAAGAGATTAAACTCCTAATTTCAAAGTAATAGAAGAGGAATATCTTCTTACTCTTATTCAATTAGAAAAAGCATGAAGATTATGTGAAAACCGTAAACCCTATGTGTTTATGCATATATCTCTAGCAAACATAATAAACTCATAAGCTTTTGAATGTTCTAGGCTCAAACTTTCTATTTCTCGTAAAGTATACAAACATGCTATTGTGGATGAAATGGAAAAAATTCAAATCAAAAGCTCAACTTGAAGAAAAATCTCAACATTCATAGAATAAATTTGTTAACTAATCCATACAAATGAGTAATACTTGTCTAATCTAGGTATACAAGTGATTTTAGTTCATGCTTGAAAGAAACAATCAAGAAAAGAAAGAGAAATTACAAAAATTGAAAGAACCCATGAAGACCCAAACAAATTTCCACCAAATCCTTGCTATCCTTGCTCTAATATGGAGAGATGAATGAAAATCCAACTTCAATTGCCTTCATTGATATTATTTCTCTTTGTTCTTAACTCCTTTTAGGGATTTAAGAACTCTTAGGATGTTTCAAGTTCTAATTTTTGCCAAGTCCATGTGACTTATTTTCTGTGACTTGTTTTCTTGATCCGTTTTTGCGCATTTTCTTTGATTTTTGATTCCGAACTTTGAAGTACTTCCACTTAGCTCCGAAATCCATTTATGTTCCTAAAAATGATTGAAAACACAAGAATAAACAAATCAGATTCAACTAGTGCAAAAATCACTAAGAATATGGAGGGAAATAAGGTATCATTTTTTAAATATCAAATGTTCCAAGTGCCAGCAGTAAAGTTTCAATCTTAAGGCAAATTAAACTTTTTCACTAATTTTAACAGATATAAAAAATTAAATGTTTAAGAACACTATCAAATTGAGAACCTAACTAACAATAGTTCAAGAATAACATAAGGAGATTATGAAATTGGGTTAAATATGTGAAACTTAGCATAAAATAGAATTTATTCCACAAAATGCTAGAATTAGAAATAGAATCGGCCAATGCTTCACACTTTTCATTTTATTAAACCAGCAAAGGAAAGCAAAAGCATCAGGAAAAACCAGAGCTTGAAATCCATCACTAAGCATCGCTTTATAGAAATTATATATTTTATTAAAAATTTAATTTTCCCAACTAAAAGTTACTTTCAAGATTCAAAAGCACACACTAAATCTCTCAAAAATTCAATAGTCCCATCTAGCAGATTAGCGGCTTTACCAAACCACCCTCTAAAACCTAATGCACCAAAAATGAGAAATTGGTACTCTTTTTTTTTACTTTTTTTTTTTGGTTTTTTATAGTAAGTATTGTATTTTTATTACATTTTATGAAAATGGAAAAACATAAGACTTAAGCTTACTACCCACAGCCAAAAGGCATCCCAATTACACTTGAAAAAACTTACAAAGCTTATAATTTATGTGAAATAACCCCTTTATTAAATATACATTAAAATACCTAAAAAGGATTACAATATAAACTGTGTTACCACCTAAGTGGAACACGTTGAAAATTAAAGTGTATTTCTACCAAAGTAGAACTCGAACTACGTAAAAATAGCAGCAAAAAGAATTAACCCACATAGCTTAAAGAGCTGAAGAAATCATAAACATAAACATCCCAAATGCAAGTAGGCATTACATATTTTTATAGAAAAATTGAAATCCCTCATTCATTTATTTCCACATAAAATACTTGATTGGATTGTCCCACTAATAGCACATCAATGATATCCATTCTTTACCAATAAGCCTCCTAAAGACAAAATCTCTGCTGAATGAGAAATAGAAATAGTGTAGAGTAAAACTAAACTATATAACTCGTACAGTATAGGCTAATAAGCATGACTATAGAGTGGCTTGGAAATGGTTAGTGCAGAGCTTCTATTGACTAATTGTAATCTACTTTTGTTATCTATCTTAATGTCAAGAGCTTCAGGCTAATAACATGGCCAATAGATAGTAAGCAGCAGCTACAATTTTATGTTAAGATACAAGAGGAATAAACTAAATTCAAAATTCCCTTTTTCAACACAAATATTACCAAAACAACATATTTAAATCCACTTAACTATAGAAAATTTTAACACGGGCATAAAAATTAAAGAACAATTCAATAAGGGGAAAGGGAAAAGTTTATGTTTAGGAATTTTTAGAAAGAAAACTCACTCACATTATAGAAATTGAATTTTATCTCATAATACCCACATAAAATTCAAGATATAACATAAATATACATGGTAGAGAAATCAAACCTGCAAGTATCTCCTAGGAGGAAAGAATGACCTCTTCTTCTTCATACCCCTCCCCTGAAGTGCCTTCTCATCATTTTTGCAACTAGAATTAGATTCAAACAAAATAACTTATATCATGTGTACCTTTCAAAGTGAATTACACCTTTTAAATTACTATTGTCAAAATAGAGGCGGAATCAGACATGTCCCAACCATCGCAGTTATAGTGGCACCGCTTTATTTGCAGCAGCTACAACCTGCCACTGTTGATATGTCTCTACCACGTCATTCCAAGACAATTCTCACCATAAAATCAACATTATACATATTCTAATGAAATCACCCCTCCATGCCATAACTATCCCTTAAAATCAACTGATGCTATAGAATTGAGAGAGAGAGAGAGAGGAACCAGTGATGAAGGCTTGAATTCCTCAAAACCACAAGTTTAGGGTTTTGGTTGAGACAGACATGAGAACACTTGGTTTCACATTTTGAGATTTGAACAATGGCGCTTATACCTTGAGAAGACAATCACATATGAGGTCGAGTGAAATCGGCATTGGGAGTGAGTTCATGTTTCCGGAGGAGCACAATGCCAACTTTATGTTTTGACTAAGAGTAATTAGGGTTGTGGCAGGGAACTATAAAGGGTTAGGACTACAAGGGATTTGTAGAACTTAATCTAAATTGGTTTTATAAAAACAGACATAAAATAACATATATTATATCAGTTTAGTAAATAACTGACGTAGGTATAAAAGATTATATTAGCTTCAAATGATTTTACATCGGCTGTATTTATAATTGACTTAAAAAGAAACGTTTTACGTCTTCTAAAATTAACCAACGTAAATATATCAAATTATTTACAATTATGCCATTGCCCTATTTTTCACGTCAGTTGGTAATATAACCAACATAAATGACCGACATAAAAGTGATTTTTATAGTAGTGTATACTGACTCCCAATAGTCCTCTGAACTATTGCATATGATCAGCCTATTTTTATCTTTAGAAAATAAGACTGATAGGTTAGCTTGATCCCTAAACTCGAGACATAAGCATAGTGCTCATTCCCTTTATCCTGAGGTGATGCAATCACATTTTTCTCATTTTAATGGTAAAGTTAATCTGTGGTGTGATTTCATTTCGAACAAAGTTGAGCACTTTGGTTGGTTTATGTTTAATAATGGGCTTTGCATTTGTGACTTCTTTTTTTCTCGAGGTCTTAGCTCTATTAACTAAAAATTTTATAGTTTTTATTATCATTTTAGTGAGGATATTGATAATATCTTCTTACATTATACATTCTCTTTGAAGGTTTGGTTCTCTTTATTTGATTGGTGAGGGTTTTTTTTTTTTTTTTGTTATGCCAAGGCATATTGATGATTAGTTCCTCATTTGGTTGTCTTTTGCTATTGGAAAATTCTGAATGAAGTTTTGAAAAAATTTTCTTTATTACATGCTTAAGCATTTATGTTCAGCTCAAAATATACTAACAAATAGCAACCGCAAGTATACGGGCTATCATAGCACAGGATGAGAACACAAGGTTGTACTCCCAAGGACTGATTTATTATGGTTTGTTAAGTTTTATTAATTTGTTTCTTAAAGTGCAAGTAAAAGTAAAAGAGATTTGGTTTTGATGGAAAAGTAAATAAATAATTAAATTAAAAAGCAAGCAAACAATGAATATGAAAATGCAATGGTATGAACACATCTAGAGAAATGAACAATCCATAGTCTATCCTTTATGATTTCAAACTATTAATTATATTACTTAGGTTTAACAATCAAATGTTCAATACAATCATTCAACTAAAGCTTACCCTAATCTAGCTATCGCATTCATAGATGTAATATAGAGAAAACATATATAAATTAACGGATTTAAGACTAAAACTTATGAACCCAATTCATTTTAGAATCTCAATTGAACAATTCCAGGTTTAGACTTCCACTCTCCATCCATCATCCAAGCCCTGATTAAACTAATTAGTGATCAAGAAATTATTTATAATAGTTAATTCAATTCAATAAAGCAAAAGTTAAACTTAATAATAAAACTCACAGCAATTAATCATATCAAGACTATTTCATGCTTTAATATCTAGACAAAAATGAATTTAGTTCATGACTAATTTAGAACTCAATAAATTCACAATAATCTTAAGAGAAATCATGCTTAATACCCTTAATGCAAAGAAAACCCATAATTAAAGTAATAAAATTAAGAATAAACCTTAATTAAAAGCAAAAAATTACAATCTCCTTAGAGAAATTCAACTTCAATCTTTAACAAGAACTGAATTGATGAAAAACTAAAGAAACTAAAGAAAAATAGAGAAAGTAGAATTTAAACAACAATTCTAAACTAATTCTCTCTCGAAAACTTATTTAGAACGACTTCGATTGATGTGTGTTGTATATTCTCTTCTCTTCAATAATGTTTTTTAAATAGAGAAAAACAAGTCATCTGGATGTCAAAAATCTCAAAACAAATTCGATTCCAACTTTGATTTGAAAGTCTCCTCAGCATACAATTAATTGCGAAAGACCCATATTTTAACCCTCAATGAGTTAACCATTTTCTCAAGTATCCCTTTCAATTGTTTGTTCGAAGTCTAAACTTGCCCCAACATCTGAGGATGATAAGGAGTTGCTACTTTGTGCTTCACACCATATCTAGCTAGTAATTTCTCAAATAATTTGTTGCCAAAATGGCTTCCCCCATCTATAACGATGACTTTTGGCATGCCGTACATACTAAATATAAAATATTTGACAAAACTAACCACAATATTAGCATCGTTAGTCTGAGTAGGAATTGCTTCCATCCACTTTGAAATATAATCAACACCAATAAGTATATATTGAAATCCAAAATAAATGGGAAATGGCTCCATAAAATCTATACCCCATACATAAAAAATTGTAATCATAATAAAATTAGTAAGAGGCATCTCGTTCCTTCTTCCTATGTTACCTACTCTTTGGCATCTATCACAATGTTTATAATAAATATAAGCATCTCTAAACAAAGTAGGTCAATATAAACCACTTTGGAGGACTTTTTTAGCTATTTTCCTCCTTCAAAGTGTCAACCACAATACATGTCATGATAAAATTTTAAAACACTAACTTGCTTTTCCTCAGGAATACATCGTCGAATGATTTCATCTTTGAAAATTTTAAACAAATAAGGTTCATCCCAAAAAATAAGACTTGTAATTATGTAATAATCTTTTCTTTTCTTGAAACAATATGTTATTCCTAACTTTACCACAAGTAAGATAATTAGCTATGTCCACAAACCATGAAGTTTGGGACAAAGCAAACAATTGTTCATTAGGGAATGCTTCCAAATCCTTAGTGGTGTTACATAATTCAGACTCATGAGTGAATGGGAAGGGTAATCTAGATAAATGATCGGCAACTATGTTTTCACTACCCTTCTTATAACATATTTCACAATCAAATTCCTGAATTAATAACCACCTAATCAATTTAGTTTTCACATGTTGTTTTGTCAATATATATTTTATAGTAGAATGATCAATGTAAATTATAACCCTAAAGCCAACTAAATATGCCCTAAGCTTATCTAATGCAAAAATAACATCTAACATTTTTTTTAGATGTGGTACAATTCAATTGAGGACCAGAAAGAGTTAGACTTGTATAATATATGACTCTTAAAGTTTTGTCAACTCTTTATCCTAAAACAACCCCTAATGCATAGTTAGACGCATCACATATAAACCCAAAAGGTAAAGACTAGTCGAGGGAAACAATAATAGGTGTAGAAGTTAGTTTCTTCCTCAAGGTATGGAAAGCCATCATGCATTTATCATCAAATTCAAAAGGAATATATTTTCCTAATAATCTATTGAAAGGTTGACTTATTTTTGAAAAATCTTTTATGAATCTTCTATAAAAACTGGCATGACCTAAAAAACTTCTTACCTTTTTTACAAATGTGGGAGGGGGTAAGTTAGTAATCAAATCAATTTTAGCTTTGTCAACTTCCATACCTTTACTAGAGACTATATGACCCAAAACAATGCCATGATCAACCATAAAGTGACGTTTCTCCCAAGTCAATATAAGATTGCATTCAATACATCTTTCTAAAACAAAACTAATTTACTCAAGCAACCATCAAAGGAATTTCCAAAAATAGAATAGTCATCCATAAGTACCTCTATGTAGTCATCTATCATATCTAAAAATACCAACATCATGCATCTTTGGAAAATCTCCTTAGCATTTCAAAGACC
>CAOJBK010503447.1:0-14796 GCA_948294925.1 Codiaeum variegatum | reverse complement strand
CATGAGTTGCGTAGCGGAAGCAAAAATGAAAAATTGGAAGTTTTAGTTTTAAAAACTTTTGAAAACATTATTTCTTTATTAAAACTCTTTTAACAAAGTAGGTTTATCCATTTATCAAACTCTTTAAAAATGCCTAAACCTAGAATATGGACCATAACCCAATCAAGGATACTCATACCAATTATTGTGCAAAACACAATGTTAACAAATATAGGTATAGAAGTATGAAATACCTTAACTCTTGCCTTCATTTAGCTTTCTAAGTATGAAGCCTTTAGCTAGAAACACACCAAAGCCTACCTAAATCTTGTATCTCCTTGACTCTTCAAGAAGCTTGAACTTTCTCTCTTTGGTTGCCTAAAATTTAGTCCCTGCTTCTCTACGTGAATGCTTGAGAGTAGGAGATTGATTTTGGACTTTTAGCCTCACACACCTTTCTCAAAAGAATAGAAGAACAAGAGTTTGGAGTTGAATAACTCTCTTTAAAAGCAAACTCCTTTCTCTTTAATTTGTGTGACTAAGGAAACTATTTTCTTACTTTTCTTTCTCTAACTCTTAGAGAGAATTTCCTAAAGTTGAAGATGATGAATAGTGGCACATAAATATCTCTTAGGGAAAACATGATTACCTACTAGCTCTTATACCCACACCTTCTCTTCACTTTTCCTTAAAATGAAGAGGAGAATAGGAATGTTGTCTTCCTGACTATTTGACTAGTCAATTAGTCAACATCATTAAGAGTATAATTAGTAGGAATATTACTAATTGTCAATTAACCATATCTAATATGGATTATGCTAAACATCTCATGTTCATGCGTAATTATTTTGTTTAACTAAAACCATTTCAATAAATTATGCTTACTTGTAACTCATATAAATTATGAATTAATTGAAATAATCCCTTTGTGAATTACACTTCAAGACATGCTAGGGTCTTTGTAAATTTAATTACAAGTTTAATTCAATTATCATTAACAATTAATTAAACCCTTTTATTAATTATTAATTTAATTTATATCTAAGCTATGAGAATTGTTTTATGGTATGTGACTTACTAGGTTTATGTTCTAATTAGAAATGGGATAAAGAAAACTCTTTTCTTTCTTCCAAGCGTGTAATTCCCATTTCACACGTAATCCCATAAGTCGTGAGTGACGTATAGAATAACATATCATGACTACCTAATTAGAAATGAATGTCGATGATCATATTCTTAACATTGTATGGACCTCTTGATCATAATTACCATGTACTCAAATCCTTTCATTACAGATTTCCAATCTTAGCTGGTGTCATGGAATGGTCAAAACCTATATGCCAAATCATGTCACTTCTTTCCGATTCTAGTTCTTGATAAACCCGAATCCTACTAGAAACTCTTTTTAGTGTATCTTATCTACCTTGGCCAAGGATTTGAGTATAAAAACAACCAGAAGTCATATGATTCCTTCCTTGTTTACCCAAGTTAATGAATCCTTTCTTGGAGATCATTTACTTCAATGTGTCACTGAGTATGGACATCACATGCCATATACTAATATTGGATTGCATCAGTATATAAGCAGTAACAAACCATAGCCACCAATATGCTAGATAACATTTCACCTCAAGTCTAAGGATTATATGCACTATTATGATCTCGATGATAAGATATTGACTAGTGGATAAAACCCATGTATCTATCATCTAATGTCACTGTTTAACTTACTCATTATATGAGTATGGTCATCTGTTGTCACAACATCAATGTCTGTATCATGAGACTCACTACCTCTATATAAATAATTATATCATACTTATCTTAGATGACAACAGAGGCAATGGTCTTCCGGATTAATAACGTTCCAACCAATAATCCTATGATAATGAGTATTCTTTAAAGTTTATGGCAAAAAGAATCTGTCACTCATATTCTCAAACTCTTTAAGAAAAGATTCTTTTACATAAGAATTATGGAAAATATATACATGCAAGCATTAAAATGAACTATTCATTAAACGAAACCTATTTATTTATTGCAATTTTGGAATTATGATTACAAATATATACAATGTGCATTACTCTGGGGGCATACATCTCTAACAACCTCCCACTTATACTAGAGCCAATTAGTGCAATATTTAAGACCCATCTTCTTAAGATGAAAATCTAACTGATGTTGACTCATAGCCTTAGTCAAAGGATCTGTTGTATTTTCAGTCGACGCTATTTTCTGCATGGCTGCATTGCCTCTCACAATGATCTCTCTGATAATATGATATTTCCTTTCTATATGTTTGGATTTTTTGTGAGGCTTGGGTTCCTTTACCTGAGTAATGGCTCCATTGTTGTTGTAGTAGAGAGAGATTGGTGACTGAATATAAGGAATGTTTTCATTTAAAGAATATATATATTAAAGCCAATTAGGTATTCATTTACATTCAAATGCTGAGTGTAAGCTCTAGGGCATACACTGCTAATAACTCATTTCTTGTGGCTAGGAATTGAGGCCTTAAGTCTTTGGTCATGCTTATGTTTTGTTATTATCAATTTTATAGATATATATGTGATATATATGGAGCACGAGATGCATGTAAAATGAATAATGTGCAAAGTGAGTCCTAAATTAAATAATACCCAAATCTTATTATGTTATGGCTCTCCATTGGAGAAATGATTCTTGGAAATTTTTTCCTTGAATTCATTGTATAGCATGAGATGTTGTGAGTATGAGATACATTGTATGTCAAGAATGGAAAAGTGTACCTGAGCCATATAATGTTCAAATCTTTATACTTATTGGTCCAATGGTTCTACCTTAACTAATATGAAAGGCTAAGAATGGCAATGTGTACTTGAGGCCGAAAGTATTAAGAGCCAACAGATTGAATCTCATAAGAGTTGTAATGAGCTAGAGTTGCTCATTTGCAAGAATCAATCCCTAGAAAGACAATGTGTAGCTTGTGAGAATTGACAAACAAGTGTTGTTCACTTGCAAGATTTCAATCAACCTACAAGAGATTTACCCCAATGGAATCTCCCCTTTCTATTCGAAAGTGTAAGATTTGCAAAGTTAGTATGAGTACAATTTTGATTAAAGACCAAATCAATATAGTGATTACATTATCTTGTACTAATACAATATAGTTATTTTCTACAAAAAATCTAATAATATGAGTAATTCCTACTAGAGTAAGAGCATTTTTCATGAAAATAAGCTAGTGCAGTCAAATTATATGAATTGGTTGTGAAACCTAAAACTTATCCTCTCGTATGAGAAGATTGTGTATGTGATCAATCAACTAGTTCCCAATCCACTGCCTATAGAGGCTATTGATGAGGAATAGACTACTTTGAAAAAGTGGCAAGATGATCACCTTTTAACAAGGTGTATTATGTTAGCATCCATGTCAAAAGATTTGCACAAGCAACACGAGCACATGGCTGACGTCTCAAACATACTTTCTCATCTTAAAGATCTTTATGGTGAGCAAATAAGGTCTACTATGTATGAGATATCTAAGGAATTGTTCTAGGCTAAGATGCATAAGGGAGAGGAAGTTGGACCATATGTGCACAAATTGATTCACTTCATTAAGCAATTGGAGAATCTTGATTTCTCCATGGATGCCGACCTCTAAATGCATTTGATCCTTCAGTCTCTTCCTCCTTCATTCAATAATTTCATTATGAATTTTCATATGAATAAAATTGAATGTACACTTGCTGAATTGCATAATAAGTTGGTATCCACCCAAAAGGACATAGATGGAGGTAAGGGGAAAGGAGCTATTCTTATGGCATCTTCTTCTAGTGGGACCAAGAAAAAGAATAAAAGAAAGAACAAGGCTACCAATCTCAAACCCACGGGTGGTGTGACTCAAGAAAATTCCACTAGAGAAGCTTTTAAAAGAAAAGGAAAGTGCTTCCATTTCAATAAGACCGGACATTGGAAAAGAAATTGTCCAATGTTCTTAGAGTCCTTTAAAGGTCAAAAGAAAAAGACCAAGAAAAAGAGTAAGTCTTTTAAAGCATCTTTTAATTGTTTTAATTCTTGTTCTAATGTTCTATATAGTTCATCAATTTCTTGGATACTTAATAGTGGTGCAAATTCTCACATTTGTAGTTCTATGCAAGTAATGATAAGTAAAAGGAGCTTAGATAAAGGTGATGTGGTCTTAAAGCTAGGCGATGGTGCAAGTGTTGTGGCCAAGGCTATTGGGACTACTTCCATTGATCTTGTATATCACATTTTTTTAGTGACAGACATTTTATATATCCCTAATACCTTCATGAACACTATTTATGTAACTTATTTAACTAACTTTAGTTATGAAGTATTATTTAAGAAACATGTTTGTGAAATCTATTTTGAAAATAGAATTGTTAGCATGGGATATGTATTGGATGGTCTTTATTACCTAGATAATGGTAATAACAAAATTTATCCAAGAGAAACTCATATTAATGCCATGACTAAATCCATCTCTAATTCAAAATTAATAGGGCATCTTAGACTTAGACATATATCGGAGGAGAGGATTATAAAGTTGGAGAAAATAGGGATCCTAGACCATATGGGAAGTGAACCAACTTGTGAATCTTACATCTAAGGAAAGATGACTAAGTCTACCTTTATGGGACAAAGGGAAAGAGCCAAAGATATTTTGGAAATCATAAATAGTGATGTATATGGACCATTTCCTCAAATGGCTAGAGGAGGATATTTATATTTCATCACACTCACTAGTGACCTTTCGAGGTTAAGGTATGTGCACTTGATGAAACATAAACATGAATCATTTGAAAGGTTCAGAGAATTCATGCTAGAATTTGAGCAACAAATCGGAAATATTATCAAGACTCTTCAATTAGATCGAGGAGGCGAGTACTTAAGTAAGAAGTTTTATAACTTCTTGAAGGACCATGGCATAATATCGCAGTTAACTCCTCTCGGTTCACCATGGTTGAATGGTGTGGTCCTCCATATTTTGATGATTCTAAAACCTATAGTATAGTTACTCTTTGAAATGAAATGATATGTCAAATTTGTGTTTGATTGAGCATATTATGAGTATAATGTGTTCATTTATGTTTATGGTACTTAGATTTTACGGATATATACTTTTATTAAAATAACATATGATTTAGAATCAAAGTATTTTCAAAAAGTGCAAAAACAGGTGGATACGACAATATTGAAAAAGCTATATGACTATATGCAAAGTTGGATACACTAGTATAGAAGATGCTCTATACAACTGTATACCAGTGCCAAGGCATTTGGGATTTCTAAGGAAAAAGGATACGTCCGTATAAACAGGGCTCTATATGCCCGTATTAAGTCCAATGACTATTTCATTTAAACCCACCTATTAGATACGCCCATATCACCCAAGACTTATACGCTCATAACAAAGCTATCAGGAACCTTTAGTAATGACATGATCAATACTTTTTAAACATTAAAGATAATTTTTGACTCTAAATTGGCAAAGGTATAAAAGAGAATACCAGAAACAAAGTCAAAATATAATAAGAACTATTCTGTTGCAATTCTAATCATTTGTTCTTGATTTCTTTGCTCATCAAACTTAATCTTTCTTTATTTTCTTAAACCTTTATTACTTCATTGTAAACCCTTTGGATTAAGAAAACCATTAGCTAGATTCTCTATTGAAAATCTTTATCCTAGCATATTGCAAAAAAATTTGATTGAATCTTTGTAAAAACACTTGTATTTGGATTTGTTTTCTCCATTTGTTGTACTTGGACGAAATCCCTGAAAATTAGAAGCTTGGGAGCTTCGAATTGAAGATAGTGGAACATCAATTAGTTTGATTGAGAGAGTGAATGTAGGAGAAGGACTCTGAACCACTAAAAAATTGAGCATTCTCTCTTCTTTTTCTTTTACTTGTTATTTATTTTTTATTGCTCTTTTTTTATATATTTAATTGGTGACTTGAAATTTGCTTGCTTACACACTTAAATTCTTAATTCCATTTTCTTTTTGTTATAACTTGTTCCTTAATTTAAAAAGTTTTTGAAAGGATTAAAACTTAATAAAATTGTGTGAAAATCCTAAAAAGTTTCAAAACACCAATTCATGCCCCCCTTGGTATTAATTGTTAAGACAACAATTGGTATCGGAGCCAAACTTTCGTATTTGTTAAATCTTGTGATTTAGAAAGCTAATGATTGAATATGGTAGGTGTTAGTGAGTCCATCATGACACCATTCCTAGAGTGCCATTGCTCTACTAGACCTCCATTATTCACTAGCTCAAATTACAACCATAGGAAAGTTCGTAAGCGATTCCATATTTGTTCTCAAGGGTACGACTTATAGGAGATCATAGAGAAGGGTCCTTATGTTCTTAAGGATAATAATGGAGACTTGATTTATCCTAAGAATTGGATGGAAGATATTAAGAAAAAGGCTTAAAGAAATGATAAGGTGACCAACCTTATCTTTTGTGCTCTCGATGAGATAGAATTCAACTGGGTTTCGCTTGCAAAATGGCCAAGGAGATATAGTACATTCTTAGAGATACACATGAGGGCACAAGTAAAGTGAAGTCCTCAAAGCTTATAATACTGACCGCTAGCTACAAAAACTTCAAATTTGTGGAGAATGAGAGAATCTCTAGTATTTACACGAGATTCACTACAATAATGAAAGAGCTTAGAGGCCTTGGCAAGACATTCAACAACAAAGACATGGTGGTCAAGATAATTCGATATCTTCCGACCAAGTATAACTCTAAAGTGGATGATATTGAGTCATCATCGGACTTTGAAGAGATGACCATGGAAAATCTCATAGGCACACTCCTAACACATGAGATGAAGCTCAAATCAATGATGGAGCATAGAGGCACTCCAAGTGCTTCCACCAAATAGGAGAAGCCTCTTGCACTTAAAGTCATACAAAAGGAGAAACATTCCAAGATGGAAGCTCCTAAGGATGAATGTAAAGAAGATTATGAGATAGGATTTCTTGCAAAGAAATTAAAGAAATGCCTATCCAAAGGAAAGTTCAAGAAGAATGAGTTATGGAAAGACAAAGACAAAGGAAATGACATTATTTGCTACAAATGCAAGAATCCTATACATATTATGCAAGATTGCTATGTCAACAAGGCCAAGTAGGGAAAGGAGAATAGTTCATATAAGAGCAAAGATAAAGCATATACGGCTTAGAGTGGAAGTGATGATTCCAGTGATGATGAATCATCTAATGTAGAAAAAGATGCCAACTTGTGTTTGATGGCACAAGAGGTAAGCATTGAAGAAGATGATGAGGTAACTTCCCAAACCTATTCTTTTAATGAGTTACGAAATGCATTTGATTAACTTAATGCCAGTTATGTTTTGATGTGAAATAAAATAAATTTTTCAAAAAATATTTACAAAAATAAAAAATTGAGCATGAGAAGAGCAATAGCTCTAAATCTTTTGAAGTTGAAAAGCAAAAACTCATAACTCAACTAAATGATTTACAAAAGAATTCTGAGAGTCTTAAGGAGGAGAAAGTTAAGATTGAATTGGAACTTAAAGGCTCCAAGAAACTTTTTGAGAAGTTTTCTGAAGGGAGCAAAGTTCTAAATGAAATCTTAATGTCTCAAAGAGACATTTTAGATAAAACCGACATTGGTTTCAAAAGTGATGAAAAAGAAAGTTTTTCCAATGCATCTCATGATAAAAAGGATTTTATGCATAAAGTTCTTATTAATTGAAAATATTGTAAATTCTATGGTCACACATTAAGGAATTGTCCTATAAGGCTTAAAAGGCCAGATACCATTAGGAAGGTATGGATTCCTAAAGGTTCCAAGGATTTCCCTAAGGATTCTAAGGAAATTCCTAAGAATTTCATGAACAATCCTAATGGTAAATGGGTTCCAAGTGGAACTAACATGAGTGGACCCAAGACAAAATGGTTACCATCAAAGAGTTATGATTTTGTACATGTGTAGGCTATCATTAAGTCCAAGTAAGAGAAATGGGTGATTGATAGTGGATGCTCAAAGCACATGATCGGTGATAAGAAAAACATTTCCAAGCTTGAAGAGAAAGAAGGAGGAAATGTGAGCTTTAGAGACAACTTCAAAGGTAAAATTTATGGAGTTTGCATAATAGGTAACAATGATTTTACCATTTCCAATGTATTATTTATGCATAACATGAAACATAATTTGCTTAGTGTTAGTAAATTTTGTGACAAGGGTTATATAATCTCATTGACATTAAAAAAAAATGCATTCATTGGTTACTGTAAGGGAAAAGTGTACATGGTGGACTTGAGCAATCAAGAAACCAACCATAGTTGCTTATTTTTCTCAAAGGATGAGGATTTTACTTTATGGCATAGGAGACTAGGCCATGCAAGTATAGATATTTTTTCTAAAGTTTCAAGAAAGGATTTAGTAAAAGGATTGCCCAAAATGACTTTTAAAAATGAAAGTGTTTGTGATGCATGTGCTAAAGGCAAGCACTTTAGAAATTATTTTAAACCTAAAAATGTGATTTCAACTTCTAGACCGTTGTAACTTTTACATCTTGATTTGTTTGGTCCAATTATAACTTCTAGCCTTAGTGGTAAGCATTATTATTTGGTCATTGTTGAAGATTTTTCATGTTTTACATGGGTGTTTTTTTCTTGATCATAAAAGTGATGCATTTGGTGCATTTATGCCATTAGCAAACTCTTTGGAAAATTAAAAAGGTTATTCCATTACATATATGAAAAGTGATCACATAACAAAATTTGAAATTTTTTATTTTGAAAAATATTGCATTGAGCATAACTTTTCTGCATCTAGGATTCCTTAATAAAATGGTGTTATTGAGAGAAGAAATAGATCATTAGTAGAAATGTCTAGGACCATGCTTTATGAAAACAAATTGCCTAGATATTTTTGGGCTGAAGTCATGAACACTTCTTTCTACATTATTAATAGGGCTATGATTAGTCTAATACTCAAAAAGACACCTTATGAGTTATGATAAGGCAAAAAGCCTAACATGTCATATTTTCATGCTTTTGGTTATAAGTGTTATGTGCATAATAATGACAAATATAACTTGGGAAAATTTGATGCTAAATCATATGAAGCAATTTTCCTTTCTTATTCTAGTCATTCTAAGGCCTATCAAGTCTCTAATAAGAGGACACTCTTAGTTGAAGAATCCATTCATATTATTTTTTATGAATTTGCTTCTAAGTGTGTAGCAAGGAATAATGAACATGAAGAAGCAATTGAAGACATGATGGGTGACCTAACCTTAGAAGATAAGAGCAACGAGCAACCAAAGGAAAGTGAAGACTCATTAAACCAAAAAGATGTAGTGCTAATAGTTGATGAAGTGGAGGTGCAATCCAATGAGAACATGGAAATTCAAGCTACTTCATAACAAAGGGAAACACAACATCTATAAGTGAGTAATGAAGTTAAGAAGAGTCAAATCATTAGAGACCCTAGCTAAGGAGTAAGGACAAGGTCACAAGTCCATAGCACTTATGAGTTATGGCATTCTCGTCCTTAGTAGAGCCCAAAGGCATGGGATAAGCTATTGAAGATGAGCATTGGACATAAGCCATGTAATAGGAGCTCAACAAATTTAAGAGGAGCTAAGTATGGACCTTAGTGCCAAGGCCAAAGCATCATCCCATCATTAGAACCAAATGGGTCTTCTGCAACAAGCTTGACAAATCTAGAAATGTGGTAAGAAACAAAGCTCATTTGGTAGCTAAGGGTTGTTCTCGAGAGGAAGGTATTGATTTCGATAAAAACTTATGCTCTCGTAGCTAGGTTAGAAGCAATTAGAATGTTGCTTACTTTTTCATGTTTCAAAAACTTTAAGCTTTTTCAAATAGATGTAAAAAATGCCTTTTTAAATGGTTTTATTCAAGAGGATGTTCATGTTGAACAACCTCCCATTTTAAAGATTTCAAAATTTCAAACCATGTTTTTAAACTTAACAAAGCTTTATATGGTTTAAAGAAAGCTCCTAAAGCTTAGTATGAGACATTGAACAACTTCTTGATTGAAAAAGGTTTTACTAAAGGCAAAGTTGACACCACACTTTTTATTAAAAAGTAAGGCCAAGATACTCTAATTGTTCAAATCTATGTTGATGACATTATATCGGTGCTAATAATGAATTGCTTTACAAGGAATTTTCTAAGTCAATGCAAGTTGAATTTGAAATGAGCATGATATAGGAGCTAAATTTCTTCTTGGGATTGCAAATTAAGCAATTGGAACATGGCACCCTAGATCTCTGAAAAAAATATGCCAAGGAATTGCTCAAAAAGTTTGATATGGATGAGGCATGGCCACACAACACTCCTATGAGAAAAATGGTAATGATGGGAGTGAATGCTAAAGGTAATTTCACAGACTCTAAACTCTGTAGGAGCATGACAGGTTACTTAACTTTATCTTAGCCCGATATCTTGTTTAGTGTATGCATGTGTGCTAGATTCCAATCGAATAGTAAGAAATCCCATCTTGTATGTGTTAAAAAGATCCAAAGATACCTTATGGATACACCAAACCTTGGATTGTGATATCCAAAAGGTCCATCTTTTGATTTGGTTAGTTATTCGGATGTGGATTTTGGTGGATGTAAGCTTGATAGGAAAAGCACTAGTGGTACATGTCAATTTCTGGGTGGCATGCTAGTATCATGGTTTTCCAAAAATCAAAATTTGGTTGCATTATCAACCGCAAAAGGAAAGTATGAGGTAGTCACATGTTGTTGCACTCAACTCCTTTGGATAAAAATGCAACTTAAAGATTTTAGCATGACATTGCCTTGCATTCCTATAAAATGTGATAACACAATATCCATAAACTTGTCCAAGAACCTCATTCATCATTCTAGGACAAAGCATATAGACATAAGACACCATTTCCATAGAAATAATGCATCAAAAGAATATATTGCACTTGAATTTGTGGATACAAAACATCAACTAGTAGATATCTTCACCAAACTGCTTGACAAGGAGGCCTTTTATTACATTCAAAGAGAATTAGACATGATTAATGCCTCTCGAGTATGATCTGACGCTAAACCTCCTGATTTAGTGAGTTTGAATTTCCATATTTTGATGAATGTATGCCTTTATGATGATATGATGTGTTTGTGTATGTGGCATGGTTTTTGTGTTGTTGTGTGAATGAGCTTAAAAAGGGGATTTTATTTAATTTTGATGAATCAATTTATTTTAAGGTCATTTATAAATCAATTTTATTGCAATGAATGTGCTATAGTGTAAACATATCATTTATGCCATATGAATTTTTAAAAAATCTCAAAATTCTTTACTTTTAAAATTCTAGCATTCAATATGCTTATATAGACCCATGTCCATATGCCCATAATGAATTGCCTAGTTTTTCAAAAACCCTACTAGACTAGCATATAGAATTGCTTCTATATGACCATATCCTAGCCCCATACTGAGGGTATAAAAGGGCAGCATACATGATATTTTTCAGTTTTGTTGAATGCTAAAACACTTTCTCTGTAGCCATTTAACATCATTTTGTTTTCAAACCTCCATTTCAGCTTGATTTAGAAGGTTTAGGGTGTTTGAATTGAAGTTTTAATATCAAATTCTTATTTTTCTCATCCATTTCACCATTTAAACCCTAATTTTTAATTTTTTCCCAAATTTGTTTTAAAAACCCTTAAACTCAAATTTCCCTAAATTCTTCAATTGGTGTTCAATTATTTATCATGGTGAGGACCACAGATGAAAGTAGTTGTGTTAAAAGGGGGAGAATCGACCCTAATGTGGATGGTATGTCAAAAACCGCTAGTACAAGGAGAATAAGGCAATAATGGGATGTGCCTACATGTACACCATGAGTAAGTCTTCACCCTCATGAATTTAGATTATGCTTTGATGATTTATCAACTAGTACAAGGTATGATAAGCTTGTTAAACAAGGAAGTCCAGTTGCTTATACTCCCTTAGACTTAGGTTGCCTCAATAATCTAAGTGTTGAGAAAGACCTAAAAAAGTTAATATAACCAATCTTTCCTACATGGAAATGCCCCATTTCTTCATAAGAAGTATATCATAATCTTACCTTAGAGTGTTTCTTTACCCTCAAAATTGATGAGAATAATAGGGGTTTCAAGTATAAAATTAGAGGAAATGATTATCATACCTCAGCCAATGAATTAGGCTCTTATTTAAGGATTTATGTTAATGAAGGCATGACCAGTTGAGATTATAATTGGAATGGCAAAGAGGTTTGGGAGAAAATGATGAATGGGTTAGATTTGCAGAAGAAAAAGAATGTCAGAGCTTCAAAAATTAATAGTGTGTGGATGAGGATGGCACACAAGATCATAGTAACATCTCTATTATGCAAATTAAATCATAGTAAGTTTCATGTATTGAAATCATTTTACTTGAATGCTTGCTCAACAATGTGAAGATTAATGGAGACATGTTCTTGATCAATACTTGGAAGTATCACTTGAATCATTTAAAGGGAAAAATCTAATGGGATTGGATCATGACAATCATATAAACCAAAGTTGACACATTTGATAAGCATACTTATGAGCCTTATGTAGTTCTAACAAAAAAACTGACAATATTACCTTTGAGACTTGGAAAAATATCTGCTTGGTTCAATTGGATGGGCACCATTATATGCTAGCTCCGGATTCCGCTCCTCCCACACTGAAGAAAATTGCCCAACATGAGTAAGAAGTAGCTCAAGAATAATGTGGTGATTCAATTGATGATGAAGACATTGATATGCAAGGAATAGAAGAATGAGAGGAAGAGGAAATAAGGGAGGATGATGATGAACCATGCTTTTAAGATACAGTTATAGGAATGATCGATGAGACCAATCGAAATTTGAAAAATTTTTATATTGAAACTAAAGGAAGATTAGGTCCTTCGAAGGATCGCATGACAAAATTTGAGACAAAGCAAGATGCCTTGTATGACATGATGAGCACATTTATCAAAAAATTTTTACATCATCGTCCTCCTCCATCGGAGATTTGAGCCTTTACCATTCTATTTCCTATTTTCACAACCAAACCATGTTTTATTTTCTATTTTTACTTAGTGTTTAAAACTTTATGGCATTTATGACTTTGTTTGTGTTTAGGATTTTCATTTATGGTACATTGGCTTTTAAGGCCTATTGTGTTTAGTTTTATGGTCTGATTAGTTTTAAGGGTATTGTGTTTTGATTTTGTTGTTATAATTTTGGATATTCATTTTACTTTGGTGTTTAATGATTATTTTGGTTTCTATTATGTTTTCCTTTCTTTAGCTTTTTGCGTGATGACAAAAAGGGGGAGAACAATATTATACGTTCAACCTTATACTTATGCTTATACTTATGATTTATAACTTGTAATTATATTTATAGCTTGTACATTATGATTAATATTGTGCTATATAGCTTGTGGCGTTGAATTTTGAACAAGTTTAATGACTTCAGTGCAAAGTTTGATTTTTTGCAAAGCTTATGATTATTTGTTCTTGTATTGTCATAGTTTTTAAACTTTTAAATCAATTTTTTTATTAAAAAGATTGGCATACCGATAGGGGGAGTAATGCCAAAATTTTTGAACAAAGTTTTGACAAACACTTTATGTTCAGTTTTATGGCATTTGATACTTATTACTTGCAACTAGACTAAGGTTTTGTCATCATAAAAAAAGATGAGATTGTTATCCTCTATATTTTGATGATTCTAGAACCTATAGTATAATTACTCTTTGAAATGAAATGCTATGTCAAAATTGTGTTTGATTGGGCATATTATGAGCATGATGTGTTCATTTATGTTTGTGGTACTTAGATTTTATGCCTATATACTTTATTGAACTAACATACGATATGGAATCAAATTATTTTCAAAAAGTGTAGAAATAGGCGGATACGACTGTATTGGAAAAGCTATACAACCGTATGCAAAGTTGGATATGCCTATATAGAAGATACTTTATACTATCGTATACTAGTCCAGATGTATTTGGGATTTCTAGGGAAAAAGATATGCCCATGCCAATAGGTCTCTATATGCTCGTATGAAGTCCAACAACTATTTAATTCAAATCCACCTACTGGATACGCTCGTATCCAAGCCGTTAGGAACCATAGGTAATGACATCATTAGTACTTTTTGAATGTTGGAGAGAAGTTTTTGGCTCCAAATTGGAAAGGGTATAAAAGAGAAGCCCATACACAAAGTCAAGATATAATAAGAACTATTCCATAGCAATTCTAATCATTTGTTCTTGATTTGTTTGCTTATTAAGCTTAATCTTCCTTTGTTTGCTTGATCCTTTAGTACTTCATTGTAAACCCTTAGGTTTAAAAAGATCATTAGCTAGGTTCTTTATTGAAAATCTTTATCCTAGAATATTGTAAACAAGTTTTTTAACTTGAATCTTTGTAAAACTCTTGTCTTTGGAGTCGGTTGCTCCATTTGTTGTACTTGGACGAAATCCCAGAGAACTAAAAGCTTGGGAGCTTCAGATTGAAGATAGTGGAACCTCAATCAGTTTGATTGAGAGAGTGGACGTAGGAGAAGGTCTCTGAATCACTATAAAATTGAGCATTCTCTCTTCTCTTTCTTTTACTTGTTATTTATTTTTTATTTCTCAGTTTTATATATTGAATTGGTGATTTGAAATTTTCTTGTTTATAGACTCAATTTCTTAATTCCATTTTCTTTGTGTTATAACTTGCTCCCTAATTGAAAAGGGTTTTAAAAAAGATTAAAACTTGATAAACTTGCTTGAAAATCCTATTT
>CAOJBK010503377.1:0-19313 GCA_948294925.1 Codiaeum variegatum | reverse complement strand
CTGCACAATGGTCCCTTTTACCTTGATGTAGTGTCTTCTTTCTTTCCCCTCTTTTAGGATGACCCTCTTTCTTCTGGCCTCCTCTTCTTATAAAACCTACTTTCTCTGAAAGCATCATCTTACTTAATGTGTTCTTTTGTTATAACCATTGCTTCATTCAGCGTCTTAGGACAATTACAGACTAGGACTTTGAAATAGTCTTGATGAGTCATACATTTTTGCAAGGCTTCGACTGCTCGATGCTCATCTATGTCTGTTACTTGCAAAGTTTCTCTATTGAATTAGGCTATGAAATCCCTTAGTGACTCAACCAAACCCTGTTTCACATGCTTTAAGGCTCGTGTGGGTGTAGGTATTGGGATGCTAGTGGAAAATCTTTTTATGAACATGTTTTCTAAACTCTATAATGAATATATGCTTCCTTCTTACAGGTTGTCATACCATTTCATGGTCGCTCCTTCTAGAGTGCTTCGGAAAGCTCAGCATAATGCTTCTTCCTTAGTGGTTTGAAACTCTACTAGATGTTTATACTCAAGAACACGTACCTTTAGGTCTTAACTGCCATCATACTTCATCATTTGTGGTTGTTTAAACTTCTAAGGCATTTGAAACTCGTTGATCCTTCTAGTGAATGGGGATCTCAAATTAAGAGTGAAATCTCTTCTGTGGCCAGGCATAGCTCCTGCTATCTCTTCTACATATCTCCTTATTTCATCCCTAAACATGGCTCTCGAGCCATGGTGGCTTGAGTCTTCCAGATCATTTTCCCCTCTTCGATGCTCATGTCTGTAAGGGTGCCTTCGCCTACTCTCAAGCCCCTGTAGGATCGACTCCTTCAGTCATCATCCCTTCTACTCTATCTGGCTTTGTTGGTTGTAGGCCTATCTCCCCCTCCTTCTCTACCATCCTCTTTGGGCCTCTTACCCCCATCTCCCAATCTTTCCTCTCTTTCCGGCACTTCTATCACCAATCTATCTCTACCTCCTCCTTTTGTGGGTCTACTTAGGGGCACTCTCCCTATTTCTACATCAGTGGGGGTGTTAAAATTTAACCTTCTACATGCTACAGGGGGGTCATTGCCAACCTAGGCCGGTGGGTTAGGTGTTGGAGTTGGCTCGAGTTGTGAGAGTAATGGGACAATGTTAGTGACTATGATCTGCAAAGTAGCCACTAATTTTGGAGTAGTAAGAGGAAATGTGGACTGTGGGACTGGAGTTGAGAAGTTAGGCATTTGAGGTTGTCCAATGAGGCCTTGAAGGGTCTATAGGGAGGTAGCTAGATTGATCCAAGCTACTTCTGGGATCAGGATGTTTGTGAGAGTGTTTGTTATTTAAGTTGTGTTGGCATGTGGAGTACTGTCCTCCATGTTGTGGGTTTCAACGTGGGTGAATTTCATTCTGAGAACTGTTATTGCAGATTGTGGAAGGTGATGAAAGAAAGAATCGTTAGTGTAATGATCCTCAAAGAAAAAAAAGAAGAAAATGTGAGATAACTCAACGTTTCCCACAGACGGCGCCAATTGATGTGGTGTGTATCTCCATAAAGCTTGAATAGAACTCCTCTGGTTGAATTGGGCTAACATGCACTATAGAAAATTATCAGGAGTGGTCAGATGGGTGTCCGACGTAAACCCTCCGATGATCAAATCAGTATGATAGAGGAGTTGAGGAGAAAACTCTCAGAAGTGGATTGAGTGTAACTTAACTTACCTGTGTAAAGTGCTTTGAGGTGTATTTATAGGATTGAGTCCATGTACCTGAGATACATATCCGTGTTGGGTAGGTTGCAAACTATCCTTAATGGGATTGTGATATGATCGGAGGGTTTGTGAGTGATGTAAACAGCTATATATCTCTGTCAGATGTCCGGACCCTGAAGGCTAACAAGCCAGGTCTCTGAGAGTTCGAGGGTCCGAGTGAGTAACTAGAGTGGATAGGGCTATTGTTGGTGTCAAACCATACCTGAATCATACTCATGTGAGCTCGTATCATATACTATTAAATAAATTTGTTAAACTAATTGCTGATTTGAGTGATACTAACTCTTCTTAGGAGTCATTCAATTAGTTCAATTCTAAATAAATCGAAAACCACTTTATTAATTTTAGTCAAACCGATCCAAATTGAAATTTACCTAAAAAGGAAACCAAAATATCAAAAAAAAAAAACGATTTATTAGTTTTAGTCAAAATGAACCAAATTATTTTTTGAAAATTTAGGCGAAAAATTGAAATTTAATTAAATATATAATAAAAATATAAAAAATTATAAATTTATATCAATTTCTAAAAATTTTCCACCAAACAAAATCAAACTTTTTTTAAACTTCAAATTGAATTGTATTGACCGAATTCATTAAATTGAATTTTTTTTATTTGATTCAATTGGGTTTTTCGTTCACCAAACCCTACCTAGCATCAAAAGAAAAAAAGAGTATTATGTATTTTTATTGCTTTCCTGGGGCCCTAGGATATGACAAGGGCCGCAACTCTTTTGGGTTCTAGTTCTTTGTTGGGTGGTATTCTTTTATTTGGGCCTCATGTTCTTTAACTGTGATGTCATTACAAAATGATGATGATATTGATTTTTTGAAGGCCATGATGATGGTGGTGATGCTTAAAAGAATTATAGAGAAAATGTAATATGTTTTCCACAGACATTAGCAGAGCAAGAAAATATGGTAGCAAGATCATTTATATACATAACTAATAAAACTAAAGTAGTTAGTTGAATATTTTTTATTTTCTATTAGGATTATTGTTTTTTTTTTAAATCCCTTCAAAACAAAGGATTATAAAAAAGTTTTAATGAAGTCATTTGAACTCGCATGAGCAAGTACCATCCTTGAGCATTTGAGAGGGAAGAAATTCAGCTCCAGTGTTATTGACCAACATACAAAAAGTAAAACCAAATAAAGATTAGATGAGTAGAACTAGATCGGTTTGTTGAGTGAGCGCGAACTTTCAATTTGTGAAGAAAATTACGGGTTAAATTGATGGACTTTTGAAAAATGTAGCATTTTCCATGTCCAAAGTCTGGAACAGATCTTTGTAGAATTAAGTGTCAGAAGATGATTGGTTACCCATTAGAAAATGGTTAATGACATTGAATAATTTGCCTTTCCTACACATTTTTCACCCTAAGATAGATTTCGAGTAACATTGAAGAGGTGGAACTTAGAATTTAATATGAATATGGCAGCTGGGGTCACTATGTGCTCCCCAATAAGCTAAAGAAATAATTTGATTCCAAATATTGTGACTTTTTTTGTTGCTCCCAAAATTGGTATCATAATCATGAAAATGAGTAAATGGGTTGACATGCTCTTTTTTTTTTTTTTAATTTTAATTTTATTGTAGCTTTTATACTTATTTCTTATCTAAGTTTAGTTAACTGTAAAAGCATGGAGAAAGCTTTGTCTTTTTACTTAAAGAGTGAATCATTCTTGAATTTGAGTTGTCCATATACTCTAGTACATTTTGACCCATCTCTTCATATAAACTCTAAAATTAAATCATTATTGGTCTAGACTTTATGCACCTATCACATTTTATTTACAATTTAATTTTTTATTTTAGCAATTTAATTAGCTTTATCATAGAAAATTGCTACTGATAAATAGCTGTTAACCATCATTGAAAATATTGACAAAATAACTCCAATGTGATTACAATTGAGAGAAATTGACAAGCAAACAACTGTAAAATTTCAATCCAACTCTTTCATAATAAATTATGGATTCCCACTCACTCCCATTATTCATGTCTTTCACGTTATGGATGCCTAGCCTGAATTTTAGACTAGTTGGTACGAAAAAATAATATGCTTATTAAAATTAAATTTAATAAAATAAAGTTTAAAAAAAATCTTTGATTACAATAATCGAAAACAATAAAAAAAGTAAAGAAAATAATTAGAAAATTTAAAAAAACTCACATTTAAAAACTACTAAAATACTAAATGTCTATATAGTATAATTATATTTTTTTATTAATATTTTTATTA
The DNA here is from genome assembly GCA_948294925.1 of Codiaeum variegatum. NCBI lineage: Eukaryota > Viridiplantae > Streptophyta > Magnoliopsida > Malpighiales > Euphorbiaceae > Codiaeum > Codiaeum variegatum. The sequence continues at coordinate 15,309 of CAOJBK010503377.1, read as the reverse complement.
AAGAGTCTAAGTTGTACTCATTGCTCTTTTATGACATGGATTCATCGATTATTGAATCTATATCAAATTTCATAGCAATCTCTTTCTCAATATATACGACCAAAAAATATGCTAGATAATCATCATCTATTCTATTACAAAATGTAGTTTTTATAAACTTCATAATTGAAAATGCACGCTCTGCAGTAGCAGCAGATACTAGGAGCGCCAAAATAAGTCAAATCAATCTATTAACAAGATAATATATCACATTTTTTTTTTATTTTGCCAACCATTGGCAAAGTTCAAAAATAGATTTAATCTTTTTCAAGTCAAGATCACTCTCAAGCTCAAGGAGTTGCAATTGATATTTTAAATGTAGCTTTTCTTGCTCAATGAAATCATTTGGATAAAATTTACTAGTAACCTTGCAAATATCATCGACTTTAAATCCTTGAAAATCCCCCCTTGGGTCTAAAGATGAACTCAAAACAAGCAATTCAATCATTTCTTCTTTGAATTTGTAATTTAATTCATGCAATTAGGAATCCACGGCAGCAGTAAACACATCAGCTCAAAAATAATATCCATTCGTGACAATCTTTTTTTCAATCGAAATCTTATGATTAGTAGTATAATGAGCTTCCATATTAGGTAAATCTATTTCATGGATTTCACAAAATAATTTTACCTTCTCTATCAAAGGATCCCATCCATCTTCTCTAAATTTTTTAATCAAGCTCTTCGTCCTTGATACTAAATGCATAACATTTAATATATCTTGTGATTTTAGCTGTAAAGCCCGACAAAGGTCATCGGTGATTTTTAGTATTTCCACCATGAGATGTAAGACAAATACAAACTCAAAAGAAGTCATATCATCATAAGCTGTTGATGTTTCTCCTCATTGACTTCCTTTACCTTCAGTTATTATAGATTGTAAAACCAAACAAGTGGCCTTGTACATTTTTAGCATACTTCTAAGAGAACCCAAAAGAGAACTCCACCGAGTGTCCCCGGCACGTTTAAGAGTTCCAACTTGATTTAGCTCTCTCCTAGTTTCTAAATCATCAAGTTCAATCAATCTTTCAAGTTCTCCAAGATGAGCTACTTATACTTGATCATGCCTCTTTGAAGAAGAAGTGACAATATTAACTATTTGTGTCAACTTAGAAAAAAATTGATGAATAGAAATGACTTCCCTAAATGCAACTACTAATTCTAATTGGAGCCTATGAGAAAAATAGTGCACATAATAAGCATATGGGCATTCATTTAGGAAAAGAGCTTGTAATCCTGTCCATTCTCCGTGCATTTTACTTGCTCCATTGTGTCCTTGACCTCGAATATCTTCTATATTTAAAGTATGGTTGGAGAGACAATCTCCATTTGCTTTCTTCAGAGTTGATGCATTAGTCTCTAAAATATGAATCAAATAAAAAAGGCATTCTTGTATGCAACCATCGTTGTCCACAAACCTCAAAACAATTTCCATTTGCTCTGTCTTAGATATATCATTTGTTTCATCAATAATTATGCAAAATTTTTTATCCTTAATTTCTTACGAATGGCACTACGAATTCTACTAGCATAAATGGATATTTGAAACTGTGGAGAAGTGTAAGAAGCATTTCCAGAGGCATTTTCTAATGTAACATCACATAGGTTCTTACCGTATTTTCTAATAGACTTTAAATATTCAAGAAAATCACCTCTATTTAATGAATTCACCCTCTCATCATGGCCTCGTAGTAGGTAATACTGAAAAGTTAAGAACTTAACTGCATCAATTGACACATCTAGTCATAAAAGGTTCTTTTTTATTTCCTCATGAGATTGTTCTTATATCATTTTATCAATATGTTGCTATGGTTTTATGAGATCATGACATTTTTTAAGAGCAACTTGATGGGATGAGTTAGGACTCTTTTCAATATGAGTAAGAAATGCACAATTTTCTCCATCGTTAACTTTTTTCCATGCACAAAATCCCTCTACTATGAATACAGTTGCTCCTGGTCGTGCACTTAGATTAGCAAATAGAAAGCAAGGAAGACAATACGTAGCATCTGTTGTAAGAGAATACTCCAACCAATCAGGAAATTGCTTAAACCAAGAAGACTGAAATCATCATCGATTCTTATCCAAAGGATACGTTAACGACTCCCATTGATATGGACCCTCGCTAGTATAAGCTTTGTGAATTGTAGATCCTTCATCTTCAGGATAGTCCCAAATCTGTTTTCTTTTCCCAGGATCATGTTTAATGGAAAATGAACCGCTAGACTCTAATCGATGAATTTTAGTAGGATGCTCTTCATTACTTGGATTTTCAATATTTAGAGAATTAGATTTATTATTTTGAATTGGGAACAGGTTCAATTTTGACCCTAATGTTTATTAGGTATACCACATCACCCCTAAACGTGTTCGAATGATCAATTAAGTCCCTAATATTATGAAAAATGGTACAAATTAGCCTGACACCATTGATTTCATGATGTGGCACCCATCTCTGATGATGTGGCACCCATTTTATGATGCAACACCTATTTTTTATGATGTGGCACCCCTTTTTATGATGTGGCATGCCACATCATCAAATTAATGATGTTGGGCTAATTTGTATAATTTTTCATAATATCAGGGGCTTAATTGATCTTTCAAAAATGTTTAGGGATAATGTGGTAGACCTGATAAACGTTAGGGTCAAAATTGAACCTTATCCCTTTTGAATTTCAACAATTGGTGTTGGATCTTGAAAAGGAGATGCAACTTCACTCAGATGAGGATTTAATGTATTAGAATCAACATGTTCAATACTTTTGGAACTTGATTTCTTGAAAAAATCTTGAATTTTTCTATGCTTACTCATCTACAATGTAATTAGAATAATTTAATAAATTATTTTTTTAAAAATCTAATAATTTAATAAATACTAATTCGCTAAAAGTGTTATCTAATAATATGAACACTAAAAAAATAAACTTTAAAAAATATTTTGTCAAAAAATCTTTAAAAATATAATTGATATGATATGTACATTTTAATTGAAGTTGAAGGATCAATCACTGATATAAATTTAATTTGTTGTGTGAATAAGAAATTATAATATTATTCATGCTTCTGTGAAAATTTATTATGATTTATAAAGGATAATTTATAAAGCTTTAAAAAAGAAAAGATATCATTTTTTTTCCATAAACAAAAGGGAAAAGTCAAATTTTATAGGAAAAGAGAAAAGATAAATATTTGATTTGATTTTTTTTTAAAACCAAATAGTATTTGATTTGATTTAAAACTATTTCAATTAAAAAAATATTTATTATTTAATCATTATTAAAGTGAAAACATGGAAAAGGTTTCAAATTGATGGTAAAAATATTTTTTCTTCAATTAATTGTGGTGGTGGACTCACTATAAGAAGAGTTATAAATAAATAAATAAAAACGTAATCTTTTCACTTGATCTCATATAAACTTAACAATCATCAATTTTGCAGGGGCGAAATACATGAGAATTACAAGGACAATATATCACTTTTATTAGTCAAATAGACAGGTTTGCAGGGGTTGTGGCCCCCACTAGCCACCCCCTTTCTCCATACTTGGGTGCCTCTATCTAGTCTTCTCTCTGGCTACACCGTAGCTCGGAGGATCATAGCCTCCAAGCAAAAACGGAGTGTAGAAGTTAAGGTTCAATTAGTTTAAATTACTTAAAATATCAAAAAATATTGTATTAGAGCTTATATGTTACAACGGACTCTACAAGGATACTTCAATTTTTTTTTTAAAAAAGGCTTTGAGAGTTTCAATGTTACCTAAGAAGTTAAAGACAACACTTGTCCAATTTAAAATTATACACCAAAAAAAGTGTTGTAGTAAAATATGCATATTTTTACTATAGTAGGTGTAAATAAAATTTATTTTTTGCAAATGATGAGTTAGAACTCACTAATCTTCTAATCTCTAATAGTGTACTAGACTTATAAGCTTGGGATTTGTCTACACAAGGAACAAACGTAAGCTAGAGGGTCAAGCTTTAGGTTTGGCAAGGACCCTTTAACACTTAAGTCAATATTCGAAACTTGAAAATGCCTTGAAGTTCCTTGGAGCCTTCAGAAAAATTGGCTTAGATTTATGAAGAGTTTAGTTTAGTTGAACATATCTTGAAATTTCTCCCATGAAGTATTATTTATAGTATTGGTTGGATTCCCAAGATAGAAAAGCATTCCTATGACATTTTGCCATATGTTTAGAAATGGAGAGGGTAAAATAGTAGTCCCTTTTTGGAAAAGTGACATATATTCCTGTGAATATGCCCCTGAATATACCTTTCTAAAGGGATGATGAAAGCCCCTTCATCATTCAAAGGCGAACCTTTAATGAGTTCCATTTTTTATCTTGTCTTGAGTTATCATTATGAAATTTTCCTTTATTGGGCTATTTTCAACCTTGTTTTACTATTTTCCTGTGGCTTGAGCCCAAGGTATTTTTACTAAACACGTATCAGTAAGGATATGGTTATAATAATTAAGAAAAAATTTAAGTTATTTATTATTTAAATTTATATTTTTTATAATATATTTTTTTTACATTATAGTTTTTAAGATTTATAATTTTATTATTCTTTCAAGTATAAAAAGGATGCATATTTTATTATTATAAAAATACAGAAATCTAATTTTTATTAAAATAAAAATATATGTCAAGTAAAAATATATGAATTAAATTCAAAAAATAAATAAATAAAGGGAAAAGACTAAAAAAAACTCTGATACTATTAGCTTTAGTTTAATTACATTCCCCTAAACCATATTGCAGTTTAATTATACGCCCCAAGTAATTTTTTGACTGAATTAATTCCCTATTTAAAATCCCGTCAACTAATGTCCTTAGTCTTATTTAATAATTTTTAAATAAATTTTTTTATTAAAAATTTAACATTATCCTATTAATAGCTTATCTATTACTCTTGATTTGTCCAATAAGACTAATGGCAAGTCCATCAACATCCTAAATAAAGTCCCTTCTTTATTTTAGAGAATAGATTTTTTTTTGTAAGGAAAAGGCAAACTCCATTCATTCAATCAAATTATATTCAAGAACACCTCTTATACGCATAGGTGGTTCTTGAGAGTATATGGGACTAGCTTGATAATTTGATGCCTTAACTAGAGAGTGGGCAACACCTTTAGATAATCTCTTTACAAAATTAATGGAAACATCCAATCAAAGAAATGAAAGCAATTAGATAAAATAACCCCAAACTCAAACAAATCTTCTTTACGAGCCTTGAACACATCCACAACAACTTTTGAATCAAGCTCAATGATCACCTCCTGCCAGCCTTCTCTTCTAACCCAAACTAGGACCTCCCGTAGTCCCATACATTCAACAACACTAGGGTCATAACAGCCAATGAAGATTTTGAACCACAGTCCATGAACGCGCCATGCCAATCCCAATGCACCCAGGCCTGACCTATCGACCCAGCAACCTGATTTAAGCTAGCATCTACATTTATCTTCATAAAACCCAACTCAAGATTTATCCATCTCACCAAATATTGAACTGCTGGTGCATTAGAATGATGGACCATAATTTGTTAAGCTGCTACCCATTCACTAACCATGGACATGCTATAAATCACAACACCTGCAAGGTACGACATCACAATCTTCCATAACATTGAGTTCCTCTCATGTCAAATGGCCCAAAAAATTACTAGACTTTGCACTAACCACTCCTCACCCTGTTTGCCTAAAATTTGAAGTAGTCACAATTTAAAATTTTTAGCATAAATATTTGGGAGTTGCAGACCTGCACGCTGCCAACATTTGACAGCAAACTCACAATCTACAAATAGATGGAATAAATGCTCCCCATACTGATTACAGAGCCGACACAAATTATCCACATTAATTCCTTTCATACACAATCTATCACGAATGGGCAAACAATTTGTCAGTAATCTCCATAGAAAAATTTTATTTTTTGGTGGGATGGCTAACTTCCATAACACCTTCCACGCCTTTTTTACCCAATCTTCAACACCTGGTTGCACCTTATAAATATACATTTTATACCCCGACCTCACTGAATAAAACCCTCTTCTCTCATAATGTCATATTAGAGTATCCTCCAAATTCCCAACTGCCAAAGGAATTGAAAGAATAGCTTTAACTTTTTCTTCACAAAATAAAGCCCTTAATAATTCTTCATCCCAATATGGCCTACTAGGAACCATCAATTTCTCCACCTTCATGTCTTCACAATAAGTGGGACAATGATAATTTATAAAAAAAAAAAAAATCTGACTGTTTTATTCAACCATGGATCATCCCACACTTTAACTTGATCGCCTCTTTCAACCCTCCATCAATAACCCATTTCAAGAATCACTTTAGAACTTCAAATACTATGCCATATAAAGCTTGGATAAGACCCAAGACTTGAATTCAAAAAATTCCCTTGAGGAAAATATTTAGCTTTGAGGAGCCTACTATTAAGAGTGTTTGGTTTGGTGCTAAAAGGTTGCATCCTTGTTTTGCCAATAAAGCCAAGTTAAAAGCATGTAGATCTTTATACCCTAATCCTTCACAATCCAGAGGACCATACATTATTTCCCATGAAAACTAATGTACTCGCTTACCCCTGTTATCCTTCCAACCCCACCAAAATGAATTCATCCTTTCAAGCTCATCACACAAAGAAACAGGCAGCAAAAAAGAACTCATACAATATGTAGGAATGGATTGACATACCATTTTGAGCAGGATATAATGACAAGCTTGAGACAAAAGCTTTTCTTTCCACCCTTGAATCTTCCTCCACATCCTATCCCGTAAAAATAGCTTTTTTTCTTTTTCCCTATAAGAGAAGGAAGGCCCAAATATCTGTCAATGTCTAGTGAAATATGCACCTTCAAAATATCACTAATTTTGTTTCTAATGGAACCATCAACATTGCTACTAAAAATGATCCCCGACTTTTGCACATTAATGGCTTTCCCAGATGTTGTTTCATACTCCTCAAATAGACTTTGCATAGTAGAAGCTTCCTTCTCATTAGCATTAAAAAAGAAAAAGATATCATACACGAATAACAAATGAGATACTATAGGATTCCCACAAAAAATTTTAACTCCATGAACATCACCTTTACCCTCTGCCCTCCTAATAAATCCTAAAAGTCCTTCTACACACAAAATGAATAGGTAAGGGGACAGAGGATCCCCTTGCCTGAGCCCTCTAGAAGGAGTAATAGGATCCACTAATTGTCTATTAACTAGAATAGAATAGGAGACTGATTTAACGCATAACATGATCAAATGTATCCATTTTTCAGAGAAACCAAATCTGGATAACATAAAACGAAGATAATCCCTCCTAATTCTGTCATAAGCCTTCCTAACATCAACTTTCAATACAATCTCCCCTTTTTTTACCCATTGTCTTCCTCTTTATAAAATGGATAATTTCAAAATCCATTATTACATTATCTTGAATAGCTTTCCCAGGGACAAATGCAGATTGAGCATCCGAAATAATATTAGACAAAACTTTCTTTAATTGATGTGCTAAGACCTTTGAGACAACGCTATATATCACATTACAAAGATAGATTGGTCTCAAATCCTTCATAGAGGCAGGCATCTCAAACTTTGAAATTAGACACATAGTAGTATCATTAAGGGAAAAAGGAAACTCTACCTCTTCAAGCCATCCACAAGCAGCCTGAAATATCATCTCCCATCATGTCCCCGAACCGTTGATAGAAACTAGGGTTTAACCCATTAGGCTCGAAGATTTATCCAGATGCATTTGGAAAACTGCCCCCTTGAACTCTTCTTTAGAGAAAGACCCACCAACATCTCATTTTGTTGAATCGCCACTTAAGCTACTAAAATATCCAATGCATTCATCGTATTATGATTAGATTCAGAAAACAAATCATAAAAATACTCACGAGCTATCTCACATAACTCCTCTAGTTGATCAACCCATATATCATCTTCATTTTTCAATTTAGCTATCTTGTTCTTCTTATTCCTCAAAGAAGCACAAGAATGAAAATATTTTGAATCGGAATCACCTCCTTAAAGCAAAAAAAGTTTTGCTCGTTGTTTCCAAAATCGTTCTTTCGCTGCCTGTAACAATTCACTGTAATTCTTCTTAGCTGTAGAACACAATAATTGAATCTCCCTTTTACACAGGTTGATATCATCTAAAATTTCCAATAGAACTCATCTCCCTAACTCTTTATACGCACTGAACAGCCCTTCAGCCTACTAAGAAGATCATTACCTAACAAGCTACCCCATTCATGATGCATAAGCTCAATAAAGATAGGCTCCAAGAGCCATTAGTTTTCCACACAAAAACACATATGCTTCTCTCTTCTAACAACAGGAGATGACTCAATTAGAATTGGAGAATAATCTGAATAAGAACACACCAAATTAATGCTTTTTACTTTTGGGAATAAATCTAACTAGAATGAGAACTATATCAAACTTCTCTTAAATAAACTCATCCTCACCTCTCTTATACCGCCTAGTAAACTCAGACCTTTCCGTAGGCAGCTCAAGTAATTGACAATTAGAAATAGTTTCTCTAAAACCACGAATTAACCATTGCGGATAATATGAACCCCCCGAATTCACCTCCTCCAATATAAGGTCCTTAAAGTCCCCAAAAAGACACCAAGGTAGAGGTGATAAAGACTTAAAACGCTCCAAGAGACTATAAGATTCCCTTTGCTTACTACGATCAGAAAAGCCCTAATAACCAGTACAATGCTACATACATCCTTTCTCATCTACACAACTCATATCAACATGATTATTGGAAAATCCCAGTAATGAAAAATTACAAGATTAATGCCATAAAAATGCTAAATTCCCACTATGGCCATTACTATCAACCGCAAAACAACAATCATAACCCAATCTCACGTTTATTTCATCAATCTCATTTTTTTGAACAAAAGTTTCAATCAAAAACAAAAAATCGGGCTTATTAGAATGAACTAAATCATTCAGAGATAAAATAGCTTATGAGTTTCCCAACCCACAGTAATTCCATATAAGGCCTGTCATTGCTCCCAACAGGCCCAATTTTTTTGTCCCGCTGATACACGAGTTTGAGAAGTTATACCAAAATTTCCATCTGCTTCCTCAAAATTGTTGGAGAGCTATTTTGGAGCAACATCCATCTTGTTATCTATCTTCAAAGCTCCTTAGTCCAGCATCCACTTCTTCCTTTTACGGGTCTCCTCAATATCCAACCTAACATCCTCATTTAACCCACTTGAATCCATATTCTCATGGTCTACTCATTATTCATTTAAGTGGATGTGACTAGCATCCTTCTTTCCTTGTTCTACCATAATATCACCACGTTTAGCTCATGATTTACTAGAACCAATTACCACTTTTGAATTTTGAATTTCTGGTTTCCCTCCCATTACCCGAGACATGCACTTCTCAATCTCAACCACATCGTCATCCTCCATTGATTCTCAGAGCAACCTTTCTCCTCCCATGTTGGTCGTATTCCTTGTTAGTGCTTTCAAAAAATGGCCCCTAGTCTTTGGACAATTGTTGACTAGTCCTTTCTAATAGCAATAGATAGGAGTGATCAGAGTGTCTGATTATACAATAGACATAATAAAAAGCCTCCAACCGTTCATATTGAAATTTGATAGTAGCAAAATCCCCATGAGGCTTTTTAATCTTCTTTCAATGTTTCAAAGGCTTTTGGACATCCAACAGTACATGAATCCTCATATATTTCCTCCAAATCCTTGCAATTCATTGCATCAAACTCTATAAACTCACCCACAAAATTTCCCAACTGCTTTCCTAAACTTTCTAACATATAACCCATTGGTAAATATAAAATATGAATCCAAAATGGAGCTTTAGTCAATGGAACAGTAGCAGGCACATCCCCTTCTTAAAGGTGATAAATCATTAACAAATAACCGTTAAAAGCCCACACCACCCTTCAAAATATGATCCAAGTCACCCTAACTAAAGAACTGAAATAAATATCTCTTAGAAGAAATTTCCCATAGATGCACTTTTGTGGTCGCCATATTCTCACCATTCGATGCTTTGTTTCATTAAAATTAATACTTTTATCAGCCATAAACCTACCAACAAGACAAAACTCTGAGAAGTCTCCATCCCTACCTTAATCTCCAATTTATTATCCTTATCCTCATCTTCCAAAACCAGTCGATCTACTTATGTCTCCATCTTTTCATTTATATTGCTTGAAAAACAAAATCAAACAAGAACCAAAACTCTCTAGTGAAGACAAACGCAGAGAGGAAATCCTAGACTCTTCACAAGAGGAAAATCTTTCTAATTGAAATTCCCCAAACTAAATATTTTAATTGTTTGTTTTATTTTAGGGAATAGAAGTTAATTGAGCATTTCCAACTGTATTTTTAAATCTTCCTCCTTCATTAAAATTTTTTATGTAGTCACATTTTCTCTCCATAAATTTGAGGAGTGAAAATTTGACTTTTTAAGAGTTTTTTTTCTCTTAATAAATTTGAAATACAAAGTAAGATGAGAAGTATTGTTGAAAAGTCTATGAGGAGTATTGTTGAAAAGTCTACATATTTAAAGACATATTACAAATTAAAAAAATGAATTTTTTATAATATAATAGAAAAGTATTATATGACTTGCTCTTACAATTTTTTTTAGTAAAAGCTAGAGGATGAGAGACACACTCTCTTATTTATTAAAATAGAAAGAAAAATATAATAAAATGAAAAATAAACAACTCTGAAGAGCAATAAAGAAAACAGTAAAGATAATGAATGGACATATTCAAAACTTCAATAAAAATAACTAACTAAAAATCTAATTTAGATGGAGGACGTACATCCGCAAAAGATGCCTTGAAAGAGTTGGTTTATATTTCTATTTCTGATCTTTGCTATCATTGGTATTATGACCCAGAGTCTTTTTCTTTTGCCTATTTTTAATTGTTTTTCCAGTAGTTTCCTCCAAATCTATATTATCAACCTTTTCATGGTGTGGAGTATAAACTTCAGGCTCGCTATCAATATCCACACCATCAGAAGTTTGAGCAATAGATAGAGCATTAGGAGAGAAACTTCTATCTTGACAATCAAGTATATTATTAGTCTGTGCAATTGAATAGATAATATCTTTAGTTGTTAATTCCATAGAGTCATTAATTTTTGAGCCACTGTGAATAGTCACAGATTTCTTAATCGCATCCGTATGACTAATAGCATATTCAATCACAAGCATAGTAACAGGCGGATAGTCATTGCTACCAATAGTAATAGAATCACTACCAACAACTATAGTTGTAATAGGAGCATTTAACTATTATATATATAATTATTACTCTCTTATACTTAAAATTCTAAAATTTTAACCTTGATTTAGACCCTCATAAAAGATAATGGATGACATTAGCCATTAAAATGTTAAAGCAAAGTAGTTGTTAAGAATTTGAATAGCAAATTGTTTATCTCAACCTAATCGCTTATTTTTCTTTAACCTAATAAATTATGAATATTCCTTGGAGAATTTATTTAAATAGAAATTTTCTTAAATTACTTTATTTTAAAATAAAGTAACTTTATTATAAAAAAATTAAATTTTCATTTATATTTTTTCATAACTTAACTTTTTTTTGTAATTCTTTTTAAATGCATAAAAAATTTAATTATATAAAAATATAATTTATTTTATATAAAATAATAATTTTAAAAAAATAAAAATTAATTTCATAATTATAAAATATAATTATTTTATAAAAAAAAATCAAAAATTTCTCATATTTTTATAAATTAGACTATTTTTAATAAAATTTATAAGTATCTAAATGTAAAATAATATTTTTATCATTTTAATATTCTTTATTAAAATATTTTTTCTGATACTTAAAATTTATTTTTTATACATATAAGAAGGTTTGCAAAAAATAATTTAATTTATAAGTACAAATGAAAATTTAACTTTTTTGCAAAAAAATGCCATTTCCGTAATAAAGTACAGTTAGACTATATTCTTTTCAACTGATTTTTACTGAAGTAAAATTATTTTTACTAATTAAAATTGATTTCTACTGATTAAAATTAATTTTTATTGATTAAAATTAATTTTTACTGATTATAATTAATTTTTAAGACTTTTTTAAACTTATTTTTACTGATTTTTGCTGATTAAAAATGATTTTTTTTCTTCAAGCACGAAATGTCATGGGTGGGCTCCAACTGTGAGAGGCACCTATAAGCATGTACAACACCCAAACTAATCTCTGTTTGTGCCAAGTAGGACCCGTTAGGACTGCAAAGCATTTTCTTAAAAGTTTTAAAATAGCTACACACCTAGAGTTCGAACTCGAAACATCTGGTCAAGCTAGAAGAGTTCTGTACTAACTTATTCACATCCTCTAATTAAAACTGATTTTATTGAATTTATTTTTGCTGATTAAAAATAATTTTTACTTAGTAAAATTTATTTTTACTAATTAAAAATAATTTTTATTTATTACTTATTTTTATAAATTAAAGTGAACAAGATTTTATTTTGTTTTAGAACAAAGTAACGTTAGAAAGTAATTATTTAAATAATAATAAATTATGTTTTACAGAAAACACAATTTTCTTTTATGAAAGAAAGGTCAAATAAATAAAGGGGCAAGCTTAGCTTCATTGAAATAACTCCCCAAATAGATCTCATATTTCTCTCTTTCATTCATATATATATATAGAGAGAGAGAGAGAACAAGAGGAGAAGGAGGAGGAGGAGGAGGTGGTGGTGAAGAAGAAGAAGGTGGGGTTGATGATAATAATATGAGTCCATGTGAAAGGTTATAGAGAGAAAGAGAGAGAGAGCACGAAAATCTTTGGAATTTTATTATTACTCTATTCAACGCATAAAAACCCAACCTCAAGCAATCATCATGTCTTCTACTACTAACATATCATTATTATCTCACTTTCATCATCTCTTCTTCTCTTTTTACTTTCAATCACCTACCTTACCACCTAAACTAACAAACAACTCCACCTTCTTTCTCCTCTAACACTTCAACATCAAGCAACTTGATGAAGATGAAGATGCCTTCTTTCTGGAAGAAAAAACCCTACTTTTTTTATTTACCACTTATTCCAATAACTTTCTAGTTTCTTTTTTGAAAGAATTTTGAGTAAATCTCAGCTTTCTTTCTCTTTTTCTTTTGTTGGGGAATTGAAGCATCACGGTCCGACTGCTGTTTGCTACATATATAATATAAATATGGATTTGTCTGATTAATTAAACAAATTTAAGCATATGATTGAATAAATAGTAACCTTTCTTTCTCTTAATTTCTTCTTTCTCGTTGTGGCTTTTTTGTGAAAGGTTAATTTGTTTGTGTTGGTGCAAAGTTTTTTTTTTTTTTCTCTGACAGCTGCAAAAGGTATGGATATGCAGATCTGGGTTTGTATGTTTATGTATATGGAAATCATATAAATATTTATATATATATATATATATAAGTACAGTTGAGTATAGATTTATTTCTATTTCTATTTCCATGTCAATTAATACCCTCCATTTCAGTGAAAACTTATAAATCATACCCTCAGCTGGTACACATACATAAATTAGGGATTTGATGATTTGCTTTTCAAATTATTCTGACATGTCTCATCTTCTTTTTTTCTTTTTTTGTTCAGGAGCCCTAGCTATATGTATTGGTTTTAGAATTTTTTTTTTTTTAAATGGAAAATTAATAGATCAGTTCCAATTATTTGTTTTTAATGAATTAAAACGAATTTGTTTTTCTCCTTATTAATTTCTAAAGTTTTTAGGAGAAAAAAGAATAAAAGTGAATTTCTTCCTTCATCTATTATCCAGTTAATAAACTTCTCAATTACAACTAACAATATCATGAGCACTACTGTCAATTCATAATGAAGACAATATTTATCAATTAATTATTTTCTTTTCTTGAAGCTCCTCGGAAAATATTCAAAATTAGTTACTATTTTTCATGGGGGTTTCAACGATCAATTTTTATTTAGATTAATGTGTGAGTGGTAGTTTTTTTGTTTGAGTTATACATATTGAGTTATTCATTTTTACATCTCAATTATTTTGTTGCAAAACTCTTCAAAATTTTAACACTTCTTACATATGTAAATATGCACATGTCTTTTAGATTCAATTAATATTCTTTTCCTTTAAGCCTTCATTTTGAGATTTATTCTTTTGAGTTAATTGTTTTTTATTTTTTTATTTTTTGTATTCCTAAGAAGTCAAATAACTATAGTTAGATTTCACGTTTTTAGAAGAAATTCTTAAATAAAGTTAGTCAAAAGATGCAATTGTTGATATATGATGTGGTGTAATTTATTAAATTTAAATTTTATATCGATTGAAAAGTTTACACTAATGAATACAAATAGTATATTAATAAAATAATACCGATAGGTTTAGTAGATTCAATCTATTTATAAATTTCTCAATTGCTAATAAAGGAGTTTATTGTTTCTCATGTGTATATAATCTAGAATAAATGATAAATAAGCATCTCATCATATATTCAGAAAAATTATGTTGTTGGTTGATGGAGGTGAAAAGTATTTTCTCCATTTACATAGCTATGAGTTAAACTGCTTTTTTATGTCTTGTTGCATTGCATCCTACGTGACCCACAATCCTTGTACAATGATGTCATGGCTGATACAAATTTTCCCAAATAATGGGGTCTTCTTCACATCTTATAAGTCAACACTGCAAATTCCAAACTGGATCAGCTACAGCTCCTTGCATACATGTGATGTTTGATTTTAGAGAGAAATTCATATCATCCTTAATTTTCTCTTCCTGATGAATGTTTTTTGTATTCAACTTTCTTCTAGATGAATGCCTATTTAATGTGTATAATTAAGGGAAAAGTGACTGTCTTCCACAACAAAAAGTGGCTACGAGACTGTTCATTTATAGAAACTTGGAGAATTTTTTTAGAAAAATTTTCATAGAAAATAAAAAGGAAATGAGTTCAATCATTTACTCCACAAAAAAATATAGAAAATAAGATTTTCAAAATTATACCTGAGACTTTATCATCTTCATCTTAAAAAAAATAATTAATCAGTAAAAATAAGTTAATCGGTAAAAATTAGTTTTAATCACTAACAATAAGTCTAAAAAAATCTTTAAAATGAATTATAATCAGTAGTTCAAAAAAAACAATTAAAAAGAAAAGGGCTTAAAGATTGAAAACTAGGCTTAATCACAATAATTGTCCATTAATTTATGCCCTTATTACACTATCGT
>CAOJBK010503352.1:0-10740 GCA_948294925.1 Codiaeum variegatum | reverse complement strand
TCATCATCCCCGATTTAAAGCTCTATCTCATGCTTGTAGTTAAAAATGTGGGCATTTGGATCCGTGGATCCGGTATACTTGGTGATATTAGGAGCTTTGAACTTACTTGGCATCCGATAACCTGCCACCCTTTCGATAAATAAGGATTTTAATTCCAATCTTAAGCCCCTATCTCCATATCTCTTTCCTCCCCCGAGTTCCTCCACGCACTTCTTTACCATTTCCCTCACGTCACTTAGCTCTCAAATTGTAGCCTCGTGTTCTCTTCTTTGGGATCGTGACCCTTGACGAGTTCTATCACGCTCTCTCTTAGAGCGATGCCTCTTCCTCTTTAGCCCTAGGCTCAGTAAAGTCCGTTGAACTCTTCTCATCATTCTAACCACTTCGTCTTCATCTCTCGTCTCCTCCTCCTATTCTGCTGGCCAAACCCACATGATTACCTCCCACAACCCTTATTTCTGACCTTAGTCTGCTAGTTGTTACCCTCAGCCTTTCCTCTCTCCCTCTTTCAGGTGTTTAGAAGAGCCGTATTCTGATTAGGTCGGCTGCTATGGTCTCATTTATTGCTGTCCCGGAGGACTCTGATTTTGTAGGAGTTGTAGGAATGGTGCTAGTGCGCTTAGAATGACATTTTGGATTTCCTGTGATAAGCTAGGCTGTGCACTAGTTGAGGCTTGTTGTGGTGTGGTCAAAATAGGATTTGTTTGGGGGGTTTCTGAAGAGGTCTGCTAGGTCTTAGAAAGGTGCTTCCGGATCATGGGTGGTGTTGGCATTTGTGGCTAGTGGAGTTTCCTAGTTATTGTTTCTAGGAGGGTGGCTTGGCGAATGTTTGACATTGTGAGTTATGTCGTTTTGAGGATCATCCATCGCTGAAAGTTTTGGAAGGTGCAACTTTCTGTACCAAGAAAGGAAAGCCAATGTGGCTATCCTCCAAAGAAAGTGATTTGTTTTGAGATCGAAAAAAAGCTTATGAGCAGGAGTTTCCCACAAACGACGCCACTTGATAGGCACGATGCCTAACAACTTTTGATCTTCAGATTTGGATTGGACTGGATTTAGATACCTGCACAATGAATAAGGTGAGCTAAGAGAACCTGGCTTGTTGCCTGGTAATGGCCCTCCGACACTCAAGTCAGTAATGAACTTAAATCCCTTTAGGCTCTCATAAAACTTTTGGAAGAATAAGATATTCAAGTATGTTTTGGAATGTTTCGCGTACCTTGAAAAGTGTGCCATCATTGGGTATTTACAGTGATCACTTGAGCCACATGTCTGATTGTAATAGGGCTATGTGGAGGCCTTTGCGCAAAACAATGTTTGATTTTCTCATGAAGGAATGACATTTGTCAATGCTGAACTTCTGACACGTATTGTGAGGAGAATGGCCGAAGGTCATCTTCAAAGATATACCAGGCGAGGCGTAAGGCCGAAGATGATTCTCGAAGTCAGTATGGACCTAAATTCTTACTCCTTTTAGGTTCTTAGATATCTTTGGACTCAGATCTTTTAGATTCATTTGTTTCGATCCGTAATATATATATATATATATATATGTGGTTACAATGTTCTTATTTTTTATTATAAATAAAGTTGTCCGCTGCTGGTTTGGCAAATTTTGTTTACTAAGCACCACAAAACGCCAAAATTTTGTTTCATCAATCTCCCTATGAAATTTTGGGTGCATTTGAAAAGAATATTAGTATTATTTAATAACTTTTGCATTTAAAAGTTAAATATTCTTTGTCAATATTTTTTTAGTAGAAATTTAAATAATAATATTCAATATATAGTAAATTCTAAAGTGGGTAGTCACTCTTTTCTTGGAAAAATTTTAAGCATACGAGAAATGCTTTTACTTAAGAGTTAAATAAAAGGACCTTACATAGATTTGCAGCTCTATTGAAATACTTGGGAATGATAAGAATAAATATATTATAGACATAAAGTCATTGTCAATCAACATAGATTGTTGGTAAGATTATGAATTTTGGGAAATTGATCATCATGATAGCTTGCATATAACCTTTTAACATAGCTTTCACTGTTATTGGTTAACAATGATATTAAGGGCGCTCATCTATTAACTCGTTAAGTGTATGAAAGTAATCCATCTTATATTTAATTTAGTTTTTCTACTGAAATGTCATTAAGAATTTTGAATCATTAACTCATTACTAATTAACATCTTATTTAATGGGTATCACTTATAGATATGTACACTTTATTATTAATATGAGTTCAAAATAAGCCTTGGGTATTCAAGAGAGTGTAAATGAGTTGACACGGGATTCTTTTAATTTAATTAGAGGTATCGAGATCGAACCTTAGATAAATAGCTATTTTAAAACTCTTGGGAAAGTGTTTTGCCGTCGTTCAGAGTCTTACTGGCATGCTCTGAATTAGTTTGATTAAATTTGAATACTAAAGGGTCCATATGCAAAAAAAAAAACTTAGGATTATAGGCCTATAAGGAATACAAACCCAAAAATTAGATAAAGAACAAAAGAAGTTCAAGCGACTCAATAAATAACAATAGATCTTTGAAGACCACATTCCAAGTAAAATTTTCAAGTACTACTATGAACAAGGTTTCAAAGAAAGGTTATTCAAAGACCCCAAAGGGCCTTAGTCGAAGACTAAAGGAGACCAAGCTAAGGGTTTCAAGCTCACAAGATGATGCCAAAATAATTACCTTAATAGTATAATTGACCTCAACTCCTCAGCTCTCAACATTTATGTTTCAAGAATCTTTTCAACATTGATATTCACACTCTGGAAAGGAGATTTGGTCCTTATCTTCTAAATTATCAATGGGCTCTCCCTAACTGTTAGAGGACGAAAGCTGTTTTCCTAACTAATCATTGGGCTAACTAAACCCTAAGTAAATATTATATATAATGCCTCATCTTTTACATACAAAAGTAATTCCACTTCAACATAAAAACCCTATTCTTTCTATTCCTAATAGCTTTTAGGACCATTGCAATCCTTAACATAGTGCAAATAAATTGAGCGTTCAAGGATTTTTGCTAGACACCATGTCTGTCTCTTATCTAACTAGTTTCTTCTTTTGTATGTCAACATTTTCAAGTCCAACTTTAGAAATTTGATCTATTTCTAGGGTTGAGTTTAGAGCTCACCTACTACATATATCAGGGTTAAGTTAGGAGCTGACGTTAAGGAGGTTGACCAACCAAGATTCTTTATCCATCGTCAATGATCATATACAATTCTAAAGTTCTTTATCTTACCAAAAAATTTTATAAATGCTTAAATAACCGAAACAAAATTAACAAATTGCCAAAATTATATCAACAGAAAAGTCATCAATGCATCAAAAGTCGCAATTTATTAAAAAGAAAAAAGAAACTCGTCAAATGTGATTTTTTTTCTTTTGAATTTGCTCATAAAATAATTGATAAATTTATAAAATTGATTTCTTTTATGATGAATGAATATAGTTTAAAATTTAAAAAGACTCATGACCTATGTTAATTCTAATGTAGGCTAATTACGTAATTTCTTAAAAAAGACGAAATGTTGGTTTTTATATAAAACAAAGGTATTTATAATTTAAAAAGAGGGTTGTTTAATTTTGAAAAAAGTATAAAAAAGTGTATTGTGATTTAATGCATTTGTAATTTAGGGAGTTTGTGAAATTTTCCATGACAATTTAGGGTCTGTAGTTCAATTTGTTAACAAAATAGGATTTCTGTACATTTTTCATCCGAAGTATCGCTGACGTGGCGTACACGTGTCAGGTGAAAAATGACTCTACATCAATGCCACATAGGGTGAAAATGGGCAAAATCCTTATTTTGCTAACAAATTGAATCACAGACCCTAAATTGTCACGAAAATTTTCACAGACTCTAAATTATAAATTAGTTAAACCACAAGACTCTTTTTTGTTCTTTTCCCTTTAATTTTTGAAGGGACGCATGATTAGTAACTATATTGCTATGGAATCTAAAGGCATAAACATTTTAAATAAAAAGTGTTTCGGTGGTAATTTAGCTATGAAGATTGACATTGCTAAGGCCTTTGACACTATGAGCTAGGGCTTTATTGATGCAATTCTTTTTGCATTTGGTCCCACTTTCTGTAAATGGGTTCTGGATTTATTTGGTTCTGCGAGACTATCTATTTTGATGAATGGGGAGGCTTGTGGTTACTTTCCTTGCAATAGGGATGTTCGTCAGGGAGACCCACTTCCCCTATCATTTTTTTCTTGGCCAAGGATTTTTTAATCATGAAGCTTTCTTCTCTTATGGAGTTGGGGTGCATTAAGCCTATGGCATATGGAAGGAAGGTTTTTTCTACTAATTTCTTATATGCTATGATGTTTCAATATTTTGCAAAGCTTCTTTAGCTAACATTAATAACATCATTCAACTGTTTAATGACTATGGGTTGATTTCAGGTTAGAAAGTTAATTGGGATAAATCTCATATCTTTTTAGCTCGCTTATATCGGTGGCCAGAAGGAATTCTCTCAAAGATGCATCTCTTATGAAGCAAGGGACTTTCCCTTTTATTTACTTGGGTATTCCTCTCTCTCTCTTTCTCTCTCTCTCTCTCTCTCTCTCTCTCTCTCTGGCAGGCTTGTCTTAATTAATTTAGTGATCACCAGCTCTTTATTACACTCTTTTGGAGTATATATATGGCCCCAAAATATGTTGAAGTTTATGGAGAAGAGAATTCACAATTTCTTATGGACAGGTCCACCATCTCTATAATGTTTATTTTTGTGCCTATGTCTACTTTTGCCTCGTTCAGAAGGAGGTGTTGGCCTTAAATGTGTTCACACTCTCAATAAAGCAATGTTATCTCGACTTGCTTGGAATCTTATTGTAGGAGATGGCTTGTATTCTAGCTTATGAGGCATCATTTTTTTACTCCCAAAGTATGCCCAAGCGTGTTTTCTCACTTTATTCAGTTTGGAGCTCTATAAAATTGTGTTTCTTTGGTTTATGGGTCAATCATAAATGGTTAATTAGGGAAAATAGTGGCATCATTTTTTGGTACGCCAAATAGTGCTCTCATACTCTTATTGAAGTTCTTAACTTGGGTAATGGTTAGTGCATCCCTTGGTCCATTCTAAATCGCTACCCTGCGATTTCTTCGGTTATTGACACTATGGAAGTAATGGTAAATGCTTCTGATTTTTGTGTTTGGCTTGGAGCTGATGACCAAAAGCTTAACACTATGAGATTCTATCAATACATTAGGTGGGCTGATGTGGAATGACACATTTTTCAATTAATTTGATCATCATATATTCCTTCATCAAGGTCTTGGACTTGTTGAAAATTAATTCACAGTAAGCTTGCTACTGAGCATCTTTTAATTAATAAGGGTATTCAATTAAATTTAATTTGTAGTCACTGTGGTAGAGAAAGTGAGAGTTCCGCACATCTATTTTTGCATTATCCCTTTTCACTTACTGTCTCGCGCAACATTTTTGGTCTGTTTGTCGTTAATTTCTCAATGGACAACAACATTGTGATTTTTCTTAAGAAAGCTTTGAGTCATGATTTCAGTACCCAGCTCACGGTGCTATGGAGGGTAGCATTGATTGCTGCGATTTGGGTCTTGTGGAGGGTCCAAAATGAGACAATTTTTTACAATATTCAGCCGAATATCCATCTCACTTTGAGACATCTTTGGAATGTGATTAAGGAAGCTGACTCTTTTCATGTTGGTTCTATGAAAAACTCCATTACTGAGATGCAAGTGTTTCACTCTTTGAATATTAAAGGGAGGCCACGGAAAGCGCCGGTCATCGTTTCTATTATTTGGCAAAATCCACTTTCGGGTTGGATTAAAGCAAATATTGGCGGGTCTTTTGTGAATGTGCTTCATGTGTTGGAGGTATTTTTTGAAATACTAGATGATTTTGTATGGGTTGTTTTTCTTTTAGTACAGACTCTAATATTGCTTATATGGCTGAGCTTCAGGCTATGATTTATACTGTAAAAGTGGATTGGAGTCGTGGGCGGAATCGATTGTGGTTTGAAAGTGATTCTAGTTTTGTGATCAACCTGTTTAGATCATGATCCCTTGATGTTCCATGGCAACTTAAAGCAAAATAGACCAAGTGCCTCTCTCATTTGTTTTCCATGCAGGTAGTGGTCTCTCATACTTATAGGGAGGGGAATGTTGTTGTTAATCGTCTAGCTTCTTATGGACGCACTCAAAGTCAACTAGTTTGTTAGGAATCCCGTGATTTTTGTAACCAATGCTTTCATGCAAATTTTTGTAGGAAGGAAAGTTTTCACTTCCTTCATTTTTAGATTGTCTTTTGTTGAAGGTTCCCCTTTGAACTATTTTGTATTGATTTTTCTTTTAAATTTAATAATATTTTGAGTTCTCAATCATGAAAATATTATTAAGAAAATGTCAATTTAGTTGAGATGCTTGAGTAAAGTCACTTATTCTTAAAGCTCAATTTTCATTAAAAAAAAAAAAGAAGAAGGTCATTTAAGTAAAATCAATTAAAAAGATATCTAATTTATTGATAAATTATATGGAATAGTATAATTTTGTAGAGAGGCAAGGCCCACATTAATCCCACCCAACTCCGCCCTTGATATCAATCATAATATTGGAATTGCTACATTTTTGTAAGATTTATTGAGGTGAAATGACTGAAAATATAGTGCAAATTACCAATATGAAAAAAAAAAATTCTTTAGTCATTTCTTATAAATAACAAAAAGTTCCTTATATAATTAGCAAAAGGACTCAAATTTCATATTCCATTATCTAATCCCAGAAATTGAAAATAATAAAAGAAGAATGGATATGAATCTTTGCTCGAAAAAATTTTGGTTAAATATATTAATTTCCTTGTACACTGTATAAATGGGTTTAGATTAGCACTAGATTCATGCCCGTGCTCTGGATTATTTATATTTATATAATATAAATTAGAGAAAAATATAAAAAAGAGTTTTGTGATTTAATATATTTGCAATTTAAACTTTGTGAAATTTTTTGTAATAATTTAGGATTTGTGGTTCAATTTGTTAGCAAAATAGGATTTCAGCTCATTTTCCTTCGATGTGGCGCCGATGTGTCGTACACGTGTCAGATTGACGCCACGTTAGTGCCACATAGGATGAAAATGGACAGAAATACTATTTTTCTAACAAATTGAACCACATATTCTAAATTATTGCAAAAAATTGCACAGACCTTAAATTGCAAATTTATTAAACCACAAGATATTTTTTTATACTTTGCCCTATAAATTATAATATATAAATTATGTATATAATGTTTTTACACTTAAATTATTATATTTTAAAAATAAACTATTAAAAAAATTATAAAAATCACAAATAAATGAATATAATAAAATATCATAACTTAAATTTTATCTTTTTAATTTTATATTTATAACAATATTTTAAATTATTGTCAAGTAAATATTTTAATTATAATAAATGTATATTTATGATAATATGTTATGTTTTATACCATATTCTCATAGCCACATGAAATCATAAAAAATATATGTTAAAGAAAGGTATAGAAGGAAAATATTGATATGTACAAATGATGCAATATTTAAAATTAGTAAAAAAATTACCTATTTTTTCTAAATTGAATTTTTTCTAAAAAATATAAAAGCTTTTTTTTTAAATTTCATCCATGTATTACATAGAAATAAACATCTTATAAACATATATAGAAAGAATCGAGAATTTATATTATAAATAACTATATTGTTTAAATTATAAGTCTTATTCATATTAATAACAATTGAAATAATTAAAAATTTATCATTTAAGATTTGAAAATTACAATTTAATTATAATTATATATGCTTTTAAAGCCATATGATCATAAAAAATTATTTATGATTTACGTACAATTTATTCCCATGTTAGAAATTAACAATAGATAAATATAATAAATTATATTACTTTTAAAAGTTCTATTATTATATAAGTATATGACTAACATAATCATATAATTATAATTATTAATAAAGTAATAAAATTTAAAAACAAATGAATACACAAATTCATATATTTATATTTAAAATTAATAATTTAAATTATAATTTTTAAGTTATTATAAAATTTAAAGATGTTTTTTTTTTATTTTATCTGAATTATTATTTTATATATAATACATATATTTTTTTTATAATGGTCTTAAATTTATTTTTATATCTTAAATTTGAAATATTATGTAATTAATTCAATTGTTAAGTTTATGTTATTTTTATATATTTTTATACTATCATTATTATTTTATAATTTAGTCCGTTTTCAGGTTTATATGTAAATTTTTTGAAGAAAAAATTATATTATCTTTTATTGTTATATTAACGAAATATGTAATTAACTAATAATATTATTATTGAAAGTATCTAAGGAAATTTATATGTCATTGACTAATATATTATTTACTGTTAATAAAATTGTTAATTACTTTGTACCATAAATTAATAGATAACATTGATTATTTGTCAATTGACATCATGAGATAGAGACACATGGAGTGAGAAGGGAAAATGGGATTGTTTTATATATTAGATTAGCAATCCAGTGGTTAAAATTGGTGTATAATTAGCAAATAAATCCACATTGATGACAAGTCTTTCAACTCACATCACAATAATTTTGACTATAGAGAAAAGTAGCAATTAGAATTAGGATATTGCGTATCAGAACAAGTTCTATTTAGCCAAATTAAGACAATTAAGTAGTTTATTGGAATTGTGAAATTACTTGTTGATGCTTGAGTGTTAATCCATTATTAATCACTCTAGAGCTCTTTAGGTAAACTTTTTCCATAAAATGAGATTCCAACATTTCATTTATTGGAAACATGGGTGAGGCTCTTTGGGACCTCTCTAAATCATGGCCCCTAATATTTCTCTAATGTTTTTTTATGTGGTTGGAAAAATAAATAAGTTTTTTTCTTTATGGTTTGATTAGGTTGTAAAGTTTGAGCAAATCGTCAAAATCTTGGAGATGTGAAATGCAGTGGATATGAAATATATTGTTTGATATAAATTCAAACATTCATGGATTTAAATTGCTAAAGCTATATGAAGGGTCTTTTAAAATAGACTTGGATTTTTTTTTTTTTGAAATAATGAGACTAAAGAATCAATGATCATACTAGAGTATCCTAATAAGGTTGGCACATCTGTAATGACTCAAATGCAGGAACTCATGGGACTGTTATTACTTTACAAATGGCTCCATATAAAGTTTTTCATACCCATTCCATATGAAGGTATTTGCTTTCCAAGTATCAGTGGGCACAATGGTACAACGATTTGAAACGGATTGTCTTCACATGGTTTAACAATGGAAGAGGCAATCTGAAAGTCACACTCAAGCAGGACTTATCTTAGACAACATCAGAAAATATTCACTCCTTTAATGCCTCTCAATCATGTTTGCAGAAGTGTTAATCAGTGGCAAATTGTTTAGCTAGAGAGGTTAGAAATATTTTATTTGATGTTGTATGGGAAGAAACTCTCCTTTGTGTAGTTGTATCATTACACGTGCACGATTTATATAATGGATAGGATAGCTTTTGATAAAAAAAATCATGGATTAGATGGTATTTTCAAACTATATATATATATATATATATATATATATATATATATATATAAAATAAAAAAGAATTTTAAATGATTCATATGGATTTTACATTCTCTCATTTTGTCGAATTGTTAAATTCTCACCCTTTAATTTTTTTAAAAGAAGAGGGAATATAAAACCCATCAACTGGTTCGTCCTATTCAAAAAACTTTCAAAGTTTCTTTAAATGGACTTTTTCTTCCATTTTTCCTCTTCTATCTTCTATCACTTTTTTTCGAGTTACCTTCTCTTATGTATCTCATCGCAATTACTTCTCTCTAGATTAGTTTCTCTATTTCATTTTTAAAGTTTAAGCAATCCTTAGTATCAAAGTCAAAATACTTGTAACTATCTCTTTTTCTCTTTGATATTCTTCTCATTTTAGCCAGCTATTGTACATCTATTCCACTCTTTTTGATTCATATTAGTATATTAGTTTGTGTTATTCTAAGAGGTGTGAATTGAGAGCTTCTATCAAGGATAAAATCCACTTCCTCCCAACCTTTTATTTCCACTATTGATACCTCTATCTTCCTTCCCCTTAATGTTAGTGGACGAATGAAGTGATGCATCTCTTCATCTAATAACCTTTAGATATCTCAAGCCTTCATCAAGCACATATGCATTTTTTCTATTGCCATAACCTCTAACAATTACCTTGGTCTCTTCTCCAATATGTATTTTTTTAGGTTAAGATTGGTGGTGCCATAGAAAAGTGAAAACTTAAGGTCTATGGATTCTGGTTGTCCACCAAATTTACCTATATACATCCCTAAGTCTCCCCTTATCTTTGCTTAATGATTGTTAGGTTGACTGATACCTTTTTTTTTCATATCATTGAAGCAACAAATCAAGCTTAAAATAGTTTAAAGAGTTTGGCAAAGGATCTTGCTGACCTAAGTTTCAAAGATTAATACCAATCTTGAGCTATTCCCTTAAGGGTGGAGGAAGAGCTTGCATAGGACCACATCACTATATATATATACACTACCAAAAAACAGTCATATAGTGACGGAATTTTCCGTCACTAATCCGTCACTAAACCACATAGTGACGGATTAGTGACGGAATATTACCGTCACAATAACAGTCGTCGCTAAATTTTTTGTGACGGATTAGTGACG